>DWAN01002440.1:0-15139 GCA_018230445.1 Heliconius hewitsoni
TCTGCCTACCCTGCTGTGTGCAGGATACAGCGTGAAGCTGATTTGATTTTATTTTAAGACAAAAATAAACATTGCCTTTAGGTCACCACGCATGTAATGTTATAAATTCTAGCGAAACGAGCACATTGTTTTAGGACTACGTTTTCTCTGCCTATCCTGTTATATGGAAAATACAGCGTGAAGATAATTGAACCTTATATTGACATCGTAGTCATGACAATTGCTCAGCCTAAATTAACAAATCGCTTTGAGAAGAACAAAATAATTGTTCTTCTCTCCTCACAAAATAAGAAAAAAAAAGAAAAGAGAAGCAGAACTCATACAAAAAAAAGTAATAGCAAATACAAAAAAGGGTCCCTAACGTCGATCTAGTTGGCAAAGATTTGACGGCAATGGTACCTCGTAAATTACCATTATCTGCAGACGCACGGTACTGCTATTTATTATTTATGGGTCCGGATCGACTCGCCTCGGGCGTTGGGGGTGTTTTTCAGGGGTGGGTGATGATCGTAAATATCATACGTAATTATTGATTCAGCCCACATTTCTCATCATATGACAGTTCATTAAGGGTTGATGAACTTTCGGGTTGTTTTTATGTGGGTTTTTTTTTGGTTTCACGCTGTATTCTGTATAGGACAGGGGAAGTTGATGGAAGTTAATGTTACGACAATCCGTACAAATTTTTCGTTATATTATGTGTTAAGTGGTGGATAAGGCCGCCGCGCTTTGCAATTTTACGTAATTTGTAATTTTTTTTATTATTGAGAATCGAACCCACGAACGTCGCGTTAACAATGAGTCGCTTTGTCACGACGGCCTCGTTATCATTTTGATACTTTTTGATTTCCAGTATTTACTTTAAATGAACAATGCAGAGACTAACTCATCACTCTACTCTCAATAAATTTCATGACAAATTATTTAGAGGAATAAAGACAAAAAGAAAATTTCACCATATAACTTGCAATTAATTTTTTTTTTTATATATATTTTTAGCTTAACTCTGTATCTCGCGTTTAGCAGAACAATATTGCGTGCGGAACGCAACGCAACCTCTTAACGTTGTTGCTAGATCGAAGAAATAAAAATAACTCATTCCCGAGATGGGCTTAGAGCCCACAACTATCGCGTTTACAATCAGACACTGTACCGCAGCACCACGACGGCCTCAACTCATTTTAATTACAATATGATAGGTAACGACGTCAAAAGCTTTATTTATAGCGTCTACTCAAGTCAACCCGCTCCTCCCGCTCCCGTCCTCGTTCCTGATAAACCGAAGTTCACGCCCAAATTTTAATAATAATATATCTTTGTAATTTATTCGCACCGCCACTCGCAACTCGCTAGGCGACAGCGTTTGTTCCTATTTAAACGTCGATCGAGTTTGAGTTATCGTTTTGAACTTTCCCGGATTCGGAATCACCTAAGAGAGGGTATTTGTAATTTTGTTAATGAGATGTATTGATTTTTTTAATATTTTTAGGTAATTGGAAGCCATATTATAAGTAATAGTATTATATAATATTCGCTACCTATCATCTTTTTTTTTAATAGAAGGATAGGTAGACCTATTCTTCTATGTGCGGGATACAATGTGAGTCATCTTGTGTTCAATCAATCAAATCAAAAACTCTTTATTGCATAAAGATAATACAGTAAAAATTTTAATTATAGTACATTGCAAAGGCGGCCTTATCATTATAAGTGATCTCTTACATGCAACATGTGTTATAACACTCCATTCCGCATTTTCCACTCTTCGCAAATTTTAAGACATTGCGTGTTGAGTGGCGGATCTTTTTGCTTAATCAAGTCGAGAAAAGAAATATACTAAATAATTTATTCCCCCTAGTGGAAATCGAACCCACAACCGTCACGCTTACAGACACACGCTTATGCCACAGCGCCACCACGGTGTATAAGACTAGCAAATAATAATAATATTTACTAAATCCAAAAAGCATTACCAAATAATTGTGGGAAGACGTAGAAAATAAGTATTCTGTAATAAATAAAGCGACGTGAGATCAAACTGATATTTTAATTCCATCTGATATTACTTGCAATGGCGCCCGACTTCCGCCGTAAATCAACAGCCTATCGTGGTCATTAGTGAATTATATTTTCGTTCAAGATTACGCCTTCACGGCGCAGTAGGACAATGTATGATTAAGCACGTGAAGGTCGTAGGTTCAATACTTGATCGTAAGAATGACTGGTTTTTTCGGATTTGGTAAAAAAAGCGTAGTTTTGGGTTACATTACCCATGTAAGAAGATTGGAAAACAGTGTCTGTGCACTTGGCAAGTGTAATTTAAATGAAAATAACATTAAATTATGTCGTCGTCGTGGCGTAGTAAGACATTGTCAAGACAACGCCGGAACAAACGTCCTGGAAACCGACCAGGTCAGTTTCCAGGAGGCGCGGTTTCGTATCTCACTACGTTCAAAATTTTTATACGTTTTCTAAAATAAGTATTTTTCTTTCCTCAGTGTGGTATAACACTTTAAAAAATGTTTAAAAATAGAACTAACATTGTTAAAAAAAATATTCATATTTAATGTTATACATAAGTGATAAATACAATTTTGTATTTTATACAAAAAATACAGCGACACCTGTTAAAGATCGATAGCACTATATCGATTATAGTTTTAACTTTTATGGTCATTGACCATACCGGTGCTGCCACCTTTACTTTCTTTGAGATACTTGTTGTTACTAAAATAAGAATATATTAAAAGAATTATTAAGCCCAAATATTGTGATACTTTCAAGTTTTTTATAAACGTATTAAACATAAAATTAAGTAATTTGACACAGAACCTAATTCCCTCATAATATAATATTATTATGTATGGCCTATGACCATATATGCAACGACATCTAGTGAAACGTTATTGAATTACATATTAATTATTATAACTTGAGATTTTTTTATTCTAGTTATTTTATATGAAATAAAAATGAATGTTTGTAATAATAATGTAATGTTAAAATTAAAGGCAGTTGTGGCGCAGTGGCACATAGTCGAACTTTGAACGCGATGGTTGTGGGCACGATTATTAAAAGGGGGAATGAACTATTTTTAATTTATACCTCTGGTAACACGAAACAGCATGACGTTCAGTTCAGTCCAGAGACACTACGTCTAATAGTAGATTTCCTCTTCTCCAACCTTTCTGTTGCGTTAGTCCAAAAATATATATTCGTAAAATCCATTTAATCATTCATCATTCAAATATAAATAAATAAATAGAATAAAACAATTATTCCCGAATAATCCCCGAAAAATACCCAAAAACAACTAAACAAAACTAAGTAAATATAAATTAATATGATATATTATATTCGAACGTAGCCACTAGATGGCATCTAAGAGCTGTACTTAAACGGTGACCGTTATTTATCGCGCCATTAAAACGGGCCTTTAAATCATCATGTGTCCTTTTATTTGCCTTACCCTTATTTCGTAGGTATAGAGTTCAAATTCAGGTGTAAAAATAATCTTAATGAATGGCAAGCGTGAACTTTTTTTCGTTGTAGGAAATTCTTCTGAAAGCACTTAGTTGAATCTATTGGACGGTGTGAATAAATGAGCTATTGTCATAGCTGGTCGTGGTGATACAATTTTTGAGAAAAATGACGATTATAGGTTCAATTCTGATTCAAGGAATGAAATTTATTTTCATTTCCTCAATCTAGTAAGAATAGAAAGCACTAATGGTTTCTTGCTACTCAATATGCAATATTTTGAAAATTCGGCAGCGCGTGGGGAACAGAGTGTTTTTACACTAGAATCACTCTACCTACCCTGCTATATTTGATTACAACGCCAAGCTAATAAAAATGAGGAAGACATAATAATCTAAGTAAAGAATATAAAATGCAGCTAAATTATATCATGTTTCTGAAGGTACTTTCAATTATACACTATATTTTGGAATATATCTTTTCAAATTATTATCTAGGAACCCAAAACTCAATAGATTTAAATTTCAGACTCTAATTCATTACTTTGATTTTTAATATAAATAATTATAAAATAAAATATATTCACATCTAAAACACACAATTCATTTAAATCTTACAATAAAAATCCTTTGTTATTTCTCACCACAAAATTATAACTCATCACAAAGTAAAAGATAATAAGATAACAATAAACAACGTACCAACAAAATGTTGTAAGGACAAAAGATGAGAAAAACGTTTAAATTAAAATAAGAGGCCTTGTTTTGGCTTTGAAAATGTGACAAACGCAAAAAGCCTATAATGCACAAACATACATAAGTATACATATATATAAAATACATATATTTTAGCATTATCGTCTTGACAAAAGGTTTGAAAGTACTCACGTATCGTTATCACTGCCCTCTACCCTTGAGTTTGGGACTTGGGTCTATTAAGTTACAAGCGATTACAATATTTAGGAATTGATTATTAAAATTTCGTATCAAAGTTCTACAGCGTTTGATTGTTAATGCAATGATTATGTTTTCACTAATGGGAATGATTCTATTGAAAATTAATTTCATTGCCCCTTTCTGATAGATTCTGAGAGTTGAATGGCAGCCATTCAACTTGCAATGTCTCGAAAATTGAGCAGAAATTGAGAAATGGAGAGGCTTAACACAAGGATAGACTCTCTATTTTACTATTGAATATAAAAAAGGCACTTTCAAATGTTCTTTCATAATTTTATTGTTTAATACAATAATACATTGTTGACTACCCTGCACGGCCTAAGTTTCATATTCTTTTATAATTATCCCATACAAAATCGCTCTTGTTTACACCACACAGTTACTTTATAGCGAGAATTATCAGAAGTCGTTCAAATGATTTATGTACACAATTATTGGGTTATTCAGGTGCGGTGTTTTGCGATCCGATCCCGTAACGATAGGAGACAATGAGGTTTCATTTAATGGTGCTTTGAAGGGTTTACGCTTAGTTTTAGAATTGATGTATGAATTATTATTGTGATTGTGAAGGTGAGGCAGGGTATAGTAGAAAGTATAATAACTTTAGTAATCTATATACATGTACATATGTATATATTAATAGTTACTATAAATCTGTTTTATTAGAATAAGGCGTCCCGAAATGGTATGGCCACGCTGTGCCTCAATATGCCTCTCCCTGGAGTAAGACCACCCGGACGCCCAAGGAAGCGATGATTAGATGTCACGATGTACGATGTTGAAGGCTGATTAAGTAGTGTAGAGGGAATCGAAAGACAAACTCTGGCTACAAAAACTAGGACTCATGCCAGGCAAAAGAAGATGATTTAAACTTAGATCTGTTTAATAGAGATAAATCATGTTGCTCTACACTTTTCTCATATTTCAAGAAATATTACGTGTGATGGCGAAAATCTAGTTTAGTCTTCTTCTACTATACAAATGCTTACCTACTTTAAATTATTGTTATAGTATCTCTATATGTTTTGTACACTTTTTAAAGTATTATTCTATATACTTTAAAAATTGTTGTTTTTATACCTTTGCTAAATAAGTACCTCTACATATTCTACTTTATTTGATCTATACGACAATTTATACATTGGTACAAAGCCCTTTTTAATAAGATTTTTATAATTTTTATATTTATAAACATGATTATAGGTTAATCTAAATCTAAATAATTTAATCCCCCGAACAGGGATCGAGCTCGAAAATAGCTAAATACTGTCTCACTACACTACAAAAGCAATATTTCAAATGCAAAAAGTCATATTCCTATATTTCATAATATCGTTATCACGTCCATTTCTAACAGCTTACGAACTATCCAAGTGGGAATTCCAGGTGGAAATCTAAAATCTATCACTGTCCGGATTGCTCGAATGCATAAATCCCACAAGTACCCACCTATAACACAATTTTGACATACCATTGATCCGTACGACGATCATTTCAGCACCTACTCCTCCTGCCTCCTAAGGGAATGGCGAAACTATCATCACTTAAATAAACAGAGTCAGTTTACCTTTGACTTTGAAATACATTGCTGTTTGAACCATTATTTTGGAAGTTCATGCCTCAGTACAAACGTAATGTATAAGGTGGCTTAGAAATCTACAGCAATGTATAGCTTTTGAAATGTTTTCTATGATTTTAAAGGCCATATGAGCGATTTAGATGAAAAAGTGAAAATGAACAGTTTTATATCACCATAAGGTTTGTTTTCCAATATCTCCCAAGATATATAAGATATTTCAGAGTTATTACAAGAGTAGATAGTTTGAAAGACAGGTTCTATCAAGCACTGACAACTACATATTGTGTTGTGTATTTTATTCGGTAGGTGTTACTCTGCTTTGAATAGGTGCTTCGGAATTGGCTTTATCGGGTACAGTGGACAAAATAATTGTGCCTTATGCTACATAGAAATAAGAGTGATTTTAGTGGACAATTTTAGTGGCACGCTGTACCTGAACGAATGTCACACAAGCGTCACAAATGTGAACAATATATCTCTTGTTTACTATCGAATCGTGATGGGATCTTGTTATTCCGTATATTTATAGAGTATTTGATGATTATTCGAACGAACTAAATTGTTTCTGGTCTATGTTTTTTACATCAAATATATACTTTTTTTAATGAATATTTGATTTGGTCTACAGCAAAGTGTAAGTAATGCAGGTAATTGGGTAAAATCTTTCGTTAAAGTCAAACTTATTATAAGATTGAAAATATGCCTATAATTTTTGAGCTGTTAAATGTATCACTCAGTATCATCTCAAGAAACTCAATATTCATATTCAAATTTATCCACGAAATGTATTTTTTTATAGCTATAATTATCATTATATATTAATTTCGGGTAGAATCTGAACCAGCTATGTTTTATAGCGAGCTTAGATGGAATCCCAAAACGGATCAAATATTTGTTTCATATAATTACACCAGCACTATATATCTAACGTAACCGAATTAATAGTCAAATAATTTTAAACTAACTATTTACAATAAGGTCGACATTACAAGGATATAGGACTTAAGCGTTAAACAATATAAATTATTGATAATGTCAGTCTACCTCAAATTGATGGGACAACGACCGTTCTTTTAAACCACTCAAGTATCCTAAATAACAAAACTATAAAAAATCATTAAAAAAACCATATCTTTTTAAATTACTTGAAAGATTAGGGGTCCGGGCTTTCGGTCTTTTCATTTTAAAATTATCTTAATTTCTTAATTAAGACGATATTGCACATAAAATTAAAGACATTTTTATTATATTATGAATTTTAACTAGACTTATCTATATCATAAATACGAGAGTTACCTAAAGATATCTAAAGTAAAGAATATGTCAAGTTCGAGTTAGTGGGATTTGTAAAAAAAAGAATTTTGTTTGTTAAATAATAATAGTATTCATTAAAAAAATCAACTGATTCATCACGAATCACCAACTAGGGTTACTCACCAAATTTTCAAGACTTTTCGTATAAATATATGGGGATACGTGGTAAGAATAAAATTTTTGAACGCGGAGCTTTTTAACATCTTACTTAACTTTCTTGGCTCAACAGAAAATGGGGTACAGAAGTGTCTTAGGGAACGAAGTATCTTAACACTAGGTCCAGAGGTTCCTTCTGCCTAACCTGCTATAAGCGAGATACTGCTTGAAATAAAAAAACTAATAATAAAAGAAACTACTACCTAATATGAGCCGAATTAGATGATACGAACGTCATTTTACAAAAATACGTTGACTGTTTCTCCAAAAGCATTTTTTCTGTGATCTATCGAGAAAGACAGACAGATGGCAAGTAATACATAATTAATACATTTTTTATATACCCACCGAAACCTAAAAAGTAGCTATAAATTCAAACTTATCAGATCGAAGTAACATTTTAATAAATAACTCTTTCGGCTTGTTTCAAATTAATAATAATATGAAATAAATCAATAAGAATGGAACTTTAGAATGGGCGGTGAATGATTTGTAGTAAGGTGAGCTCGGTCTGTCCGGACGCGGACAAGTAGATCTATACATCTTGATATTTTAAGACCTATGTAAGATTATTTAAAGAAAGATTATAATTCAAATTATTTTTAATTATTCGTCTGCATTTAGGGGGCAAACGGAAAGTTTTACTCTGGCTTCTCTCCATGGTGGCAGGAACAAGGAGAGCCAAGTGGTCTGTGCCCATCTCAAAACAGTTTGGTTATACAAAAAGCTCAGTCCAATCTATCATTCACTTGTCTCATCTTTATAAATCTGATAACACAAAATTATGTAATTTCCGACTTATCACTAACAATGTGCAGAAAGTAGAAAACGGAGTGACTTAACATTAAGTCTCTCGATTTTTAGGTAGGCAGAGGGCACCTACTACTATATAGTCTGAGCTCAATATTTCCCAATATATTGTGACCGAGGAAATCAAAGTAATTCAATATATCGAGTGGGAACCGAATCCACAACCGTCAGGTTTATAGTCACAGGTTATACCCCTACGTTACGATGACCTAACCTATTACATGACGTACTTATTGATTTATTTCCTATAAAGTATCAAAACGTTTAAATCTACATTTTAAGCTATAAACTGCATCAGCGAGTATCGAGTAGAGTCTAGATGTTCTTCAATAAAGTGCAACGATCAATTCCGATGTACTGTGACGTGTGAATAAGTTATTGTAATTAATATATGTTGATGGGGTTGTATAAGATGTATATTTTAGCTTATCTATCTTTATACGATTATATATATATTAAACTTTTTGTGGAATTTTAGTGCGTAATGGAAGTATCTTAGCACTAGGTTCCCAGGTTCCCTCGGGACATGCAGCGTGAAGGTAAAAAAAATGTTACAAAGTGACAGATAATAAAGAAATTTTCTATCATTATTATCTGATTAACACTTAAAAAAAACAGAATACTCCAAAATCATTTCATTATGGAAGGCTGTGACGTTGAACCGCGATGTTCACGGGCTCGATTTTTAGTTACTTGCTCTGATAGACAAAGCACGACATATAGTTCTAACACTCAATACGCAATGTCTAGAAAACGGACTGTCTTAACACTTCATTGAACACTATGTTCCGTCTCACGCTGATGGAAAATCATTTATACATTTTTTTAGTTTCACGCTGCATCCCACATATAGCAAGGTAAGCAGAGGGAATCCGTTCTCCACTTTCTATCGAATTCTGAAGGCATTGCATGTTGAATGGTGAAACAAGTTTTATATATTTATTTTAGTTTTATACTGAAACTATACATTTATACGAGTGTAACCTGCCCATCAGGTAAATCACGGCGTCAGCTTGCACTGACAGCACAAAGTATAGGTTGAATTTTGATGCGAGACCGTTTCATATAAAATTCTTTTTAGATAGATAATAAATTGACGTTTCGATACCTATTGGATATTTTTATTTTAGTTCTCTGTGTGGTTTATTTTATAAAAATATTTTTCTTTAGTTTCACGCTGCAAGCAATATTTAGAAGGGTAGGAATGGGAAATCTAGTATTAATTCCCACTCTACCCCCAAATTTTGAGACATTGCGTATTGAGTAGAGAAATTCAACATCGTCTATATAATTTATTTTTTTACCATGGTTTTTATCATTTTTTTTACATGAAAAAAAAAATTTTCTGAGTGGGAATAGAATAAATAATAATAACGTAATAATAGTAAATAAAAAAAATCTAATTTGGTTTCTTGTGCTTATTTTTGTTCATTTATTCTCGTTTCAGCAAAAATTGTAATTAGATATTTATAATTAAGATGGTAACACAAAATAAATATTTAATAATAATAAATTATTAAATATTTTCATTTCTTCACACTGATAAGCGCGGCGTTCAGTTTCGCCATTTAACACGCATTGCCTCCAAAGATCAGCAGAAAGTGGGAAACGAAAGTGTCTTAATGGGAACCGAGGTTACGTTCCAAGGTTCCCTCTGCATACCCAGCTACAAACGGTCTTTTTTTGAGTTTTACTCAATAAGTCTTGATAAAAATACCTGTAGGTAACTAAGATGTACGCAAGATGGCGTTAGTTGTTTAAATATCCAACATGATCAAGCGCGTTATAAATAACTTTTTTAATTATTAACTATTTCTTGAAGAATATAAAATTATGTTAGAAATTTCTTTATTTCCTTAAATATAAAAAAGTATTTTTTTTAAATCGAACGCAACCTCTCACAACTTATCATTTCGTGTAAAATTCATAAAAATTTTTAGTGATGCAATTTTTTTTAACAGTTGTATTAAATCATTCTGCAAAAAAATTTTCTTTATTAAAGTGATTAATTTGACAATAAAATATTCTTTATCAAAAATATATTTTTAAGTACATATTTTTAGCGCGTCCTCCACTTCGCCGTTCCGGATATGGCGTATTGGGTGGCCGTGGTGATTCACCCCGTTCCCTCTGGCTACCCAGTATCTATGAAGCGTGAAGTTTAAAAAAAAAACTTTTTCAGGATAAAGAAAAAAAAAGTTGCGTTTAACCTTACCATCGCGTATAATTTAATCAAAACTTAGTCAAAGGTAATCCCACTACACCACGATGTCTCCAAATACGATCGTTATACATCATCTTAAAACTATAAATTTAACTAAACACGAATTCATCAGTTCTGATCTAACCTGTAATATAACTAAGAAGTCATATACTAAAAATATATATAAAACAAAAAAGTTTTTATTACAATACGAACTCTTTTTATTGATCTAAAGATTTATTAGCATTGAAGGCGTGACCACCTCAAATGAATGATGGGCGTAGTTTGACTTATTTATGTTTATCAGTTATAGTCAATGTAGGAGTTATCATATCCTAAAGATATAAATAATGTATAATGAAAAAATGATTCCATATGGTTGATTTGGTTTTATAAAAAATATTATGTGATATTTGAAAATTATCCAACCATTACGACCTAATAAATTTATCTACATCTCTAAATCATACTGTTTCAAGTAAACTTCAATCATTATTTTCTCTTAATTTCCATACAATTGTGTAAAAGATTTTTTTTATTGAACTCATTAATTTAATAGTTCATTGTTTCATAAATCATATCAACAATAGGTTGTCATTTTTTATCTAACACGGCGATAGTTATAAATTCATTTATCATAGTAAAAGCGGCATTATTAAGATTGACAGTAATATTTCTTCCTTTGTATGTCCCCTCGGAGACGGAGAGCGGAGAGTGCGTAGAGAAGACGAGACGCGTGTCTTTGCATTCTTTTTACAATTTTCGCCCATTTACTTGTCCTAATTACCACTCAACCATGTTTTATATCGCGTGCTGAGTAGCACTACAAAAAACATATTCTCACTGAGAATCGAATCCACTACTTCGTGGTAAACAGACAGACACTAATCCGAATTTAACCGATAACTGGACTGGAGAAACAATAATACATTCACGCAGTAAGTTAAAACTACACAAATTTTATTTTCTTCATTTTCATTGAGGCCGTTGTGGTGGACCATCTGAATGAAAAAAATAAATATTTCATTTTCTCGAGTGGGAATCGAATCTATAGTCGCTTGCGTCACGACTAGGCTAGTCGTGGCGCATTAATTATATGTTCGAAAATGGCTTCAATATAATGAATGCATCTCAAAAACCCACCTAGAACAATAACAAAAGCAAGAACCAGAACGAGAACACAATAAACAAATACAGGCAATAAATCTATCAAAGTTATAACAATTTACAATTAAACGATTGTTTCAAATTTCAGTGACGCGGACGTTCTCGTATGGGAGGCGTCCTTTCTAGTCGGTAATTAAGATAGCAATAAATAACTCGAAAGCGGACATAAGGCTAAGAATATATTGGGGGCTCTTAGTTTTTACTTAATTAATATTATGTTTTGTGCTTGGATTAAAAAAAATGTGAGAACTGAATATTGATAGTTGCGTTGATTTGTTTTGTTTTTAAGTTTCACGCTGTATCCCGTATGTAGCGGGAAAGGAAGAGGCAATTCAGTGATACGTCTGTTCCCCATGGAATTGGCGTGGCGAAAAAAGTGAAAATATATTATGTGCAGAATACAGTGTGGAAATAAAAAAAACATATTAATATCTTTACTACCACTGAGTTCTGACCTACGACTATTCTACCGACTGTATGTACGTATGTCCCGCTCTTAATACTAAATCATGTTGGTCTCGCAAGTGACATGACGCTGGGAACTGTTAATTGCTATAAACATAGGAATTTTCGTTCCACGCAAGATTTACGCGTTTACTTCGTATTCATATGTAGACTACCTACATATTGTGTGTATGAGAGACCTCCCATACGTCGGGATGTCTAGTCTTAATCTTACTTAAGTGTTAGTTATTCGTAATTTAGTAAGGTAATCTGTTTTTAACCGATTTCAAAAAGAAGATGAGAACTTTCGGTTCGGTATGAATTTTTGAGGAAAAAACAATTAAATATGAGATAAAATTTACAGATTTTATTGGTTATTGTCATAGTATCATCAATTTACTTCTCTAGAACGTACATAGAGGGCGGCAATAGTAGAATCATATCATCGAACTCAACGAAGAAGCGCTTTGCCTCGATACCAGAGAGAGAAAATGTAAATATAATAATAATGTATTTCACTTCCTCGAGCGAAAATCGAATCTACAACCCGTCGCGCACACAATCTATTGTTTGTGCCCCTATGCCACGACTTGCCGCAAACCAGTTTGATAAACTAAAAAAAAACTTTAAAATTAGATTTTTCATTATCCATCCTATTCCTAGTCAGGACATCGTCAAATATGAATATGCGGGCATAAAGTACCTACAGGAAAATCGAAAGACAAAAATAGCTACAATGGCGTTGCAAAATTTTCTTACATTAATCTAAATGTAGTAAATAGATGTCAATAAACAATATACATTTTGAGTGTATTGTTAAAACAACACCATTTTTACTATAATCTTATGAAAAAAAAAAACAACTGCAGATATCTGTAACAGATGATGTAATTTCATTGTTAAATCACTCAATAATGGAATTTCTTTAACAATTTTTTGTTTCAGCTTCACGAATATCGTAGATATTCTTTTAGTATCGAGAGACTTCATTCTCCGTTCACCACTTGAATTAGATACATTACTTGTGTAGTGTTATAACATTTTCTTTTTAAATAATTTATTAAAAAAAATATCATCTTCAATTTACATCACACCGCTTCAAAAAACGACTCCTCATTACAAAATCGAAAATAACACCTCGAAACCAAAAAAAAAGATCATATTATACCAATAAAAAAGAAAACTATACCCATTTATTGTACCGAAAACAACTGGACCACACAGTGTTCTCGATAATTAGTTTACTTTTACACGAAAAATTACAAATTAAATAGCGTTAAGAATAATAACGCGGATAATTTAAATGCAATTGCATATTTTGATACAAAATTAAATATTATTTTGTGGATCCTTGGATTTTATAATTAACCTAGTTCGAGTGAATGTTTATTGTATCTCGACAACGAAGATTTGGATGGTAGTTTCTTAATATATTAACCAAACTCAATTTATATATATTAATAAAATAAAGTAAAAAGAGTTTATTTAGTTAAACGCTCTGATCTCAGGAACTACCGGTAAAAATAAAAATGTTTTGGCCGAATGTAAGTGTAAAAATTGAGTTGATAATAATGATACAATATACAAAACTATTACAAATATAAACTTACCACATACAAAGAATATAGATTACATGTATACTAAATATATAATCTATTATCAAAGTTTACTTATAAAATATAAATACTTTAGTTACCCACCGTACATTGAGTTTGACGTGTTCAAATTTCATACCATTCTTTCATCGGATGATAAAATTTAACGACAGTACATTTGAGGCGTTTTCTTTTCCACAATTGACACTTTAGTGACCTGATTGGTGCGCGTGCCCATTGTATTATGAATATTTTTGTTTAGTCAATAAATGTGAATTAAAAACAATTTCCTGTAGACACTGTTTAGTCTCGAGTCGCAGTCGCAAGATCTCAAGTTCGGGTGGAATACGGAGAATTGTATATCTTGGTTCTAGGGTCTCTTTGTATAATATGATGTGAGAAAAAACGTTTAAAAAAAGTATTTACTAGATTATAATTATACCATATGTATATGCGTTCATAACCAATATAACTTCTACATAATTTATTAGAATGCCGTAGCGTCGATTCGGCCTAGAATATTACTATAAACGTCACTAGGTTCACTGCTATAAGTAGATAAAACGTAAAGTTAGTTATTAAATAATAATTAGATCGGTACAATGGAAACAACCGTCGCATGCGCATCAAAGAGACATTATTAAAAAAATCCAAACTTTTATGACGCGCAGCTTTGAGAAAGGCTTCGCACTTCTCGGAGGTTTCGTAATTTTTTAATGATAACAAGTGAGAGGCTTCGCCGCGCCGTTACGATAACAACGTACTCTGGTAACTGTACTACTCGTACAAGCAATTTACTTAGGAATATATATCAAATTTCAATAATATTACTTTCTGAAATGTTGATTCTTGTGTGTTTATAGTCTTGGTCTTGTCATCGGTTTCCAATTGAGGAATTTGTTTGTTCTTTAACGTTCGATGATAGCTTCGCTCGCTAACTATTGTTCGCTTTGTTTACTGTAATTGTAAAAAAAAATATCTGTTTAACCCTGGCGCATACAGCCTTATACACTTGATTCTTGATATCTTGATTTCATATTGATACATAAAACGTTCTCGTATTTTTCAAAGACAGAACATTACTATCTATTTGTCACCAGTCATCATCGATCGTTAATCGTCATCCGTCATCAGCCATCCGTCCACCGATCTAGAAACCATCAATGCATTATATATTCTTAATACAATTCTTATCGCCTCTTCTTAATAAACCCAAAAACACGAGCCTGATAAATGAATGCTTACTTTAGTGCTTCCTTATCCAAAATATTTATGACTTCACTTAAAGTTTTAAAAAAATCGCTATTTTTTTTTAAGTACAGTAATAGGAAAGATAAATAATAATTTTTAAACATTTTTAAAGTGTTAATCCACACTTAGGAGTGTGGATTAACACTTTAAAAATGTTTAAAAATATTTAAAAAATAGTATTCTC
>DWAN01002441.1:0-15134 GCA_018230445.1 Heliconius hewitsoni
TTCACTACGTTCCCTCTGCCTACCCTGCAGTGTGCGGGATACAGTGTGAAGCTAATATAATTTACTTTAGTTTAATTATTATATACTTCCACTTCAGAGTATTTTACTTGAAAATAGGCATTTAATTATATATTTTTTTTATTTATTATGCTATCTAAACATGCACATCAATAACTGAAAATGCATATAAATGTAAACTATTTGTCGTGTTCACTGATTAATGGAGATAAGACGGTTTAACGTTAATAATTATTATGTTATACAAGTCGTTAGTATGTAAAACTTTTTAATTTAGCTCTAACTGCAGCCGGCGTGACGTAAGTACATAAGTGGCTATCTACATATAATTGTATATTAATTTAGTTTGTAAGATATAGAGTACACAACTTTCACAGGAACGTGTGGTTTCTATGTTTTTGATCACTTTAATTAATGTTTTATTTGTCTTAACTGTGCTTAATTAGTTTTTAATGGAAATGGAGAAAAATATTAAATTTGTTTTCTTTTTTAATTTTTAGTTTCATACAATTTTTAGTTACTGTTACTATTTATCAACTTTTACTGCTGTTTATCATATTTTTATTCAATATTTTACTTTGTTATATTGTTAATATGAATAATTGGTTAAACGCGCTAATCTATGAAACTACTAGTTTGAATTGAAAAAAAAAAATTGGTATTGGACATTTGTCCAATTACCCATTTAAAGAAAAAAGCTATATTACATATAGTGGGGAACGCAGTGCCTTAACACTAGGTTCCCTCTGCCTACCTTGCTGTGTGCGGGATATTTAAAATTTTTAGCTATATTGCAACACTATATTTCGCAGGTAAAAGCAAGTATATCATTATATACATATACAACACACAGCAAAGTAGACTATATTAGAATAAGCCTATATGGAGAAACCTTAATAATTGCAAAACTAATCTCAACGAATGACAAACAAACGATACATACAACATATTCATTTATTCGAACCAATAAGGTATTAGAGCTATAGATCCAAGGATCTAGATATTCTTTTTACTAAACTATTGTTTAATTTTGTTAAGAAATACACCACTTCTAGCCGGCGTTGAGTTCCGCATCTTAATACGCAATGCTACCGGAATTCGGCGGAAAATAGGGAATGGAGTCTAGCAATGTGCGAAATACAAAGTGAAGCTGATTTTTGAATTGATTATGTGTATTACTTTATATGTAGATCTGACATTTATTATAAGTCTCCAAGTCTAGTACATTTTTCTCGTACATCAATGATGTCGTATCCATATTTCATCATTTAGAACTGCTGGATGAGGGCAGTTCAGGACCCGTCGTTTAAGAGATTCTTAGGAGCGGCCTATCCAATGGTATCGTAAGCATGGACTTAGAAAGGAGGGAGCCGGGAGCTTGGGAGCCGGGTGGTTCGTGACCACCCCAAAATAATCTGATGTCCACCCTAGAAATTCTACTTACAACAAAATTGACCCGAATTACACGACCATATCTGTTCAAAGCTGAAGTCCAGGCCCCCTCTAGAAAATCTCTAGATATGCTTTTAATTTATGATTTTTATTAAAACTATGTATTTGAGGCTTTTCATGTATTTTTTTACTATATTTTAAAGCAAAGCCTTGGAGAACTGAAGTAAAAGATTTTTTTATTTACTGTTAAATTTAAATTTAATAAAGAAGAACGTGCGTGCGTTTGGACACGTCGAACGAATGAGTGATGAAAGTATAACAAAAAAGATTTACGATGGAAAACTGAGTGGTAAGAGAGGTAGGGGGAGACCTCGATTGACCTTCGAAAACACAGTATCAAAGATATTGGAGGCAGGTCATGTAAAAAGTATGAGGACCACCGGAGGGTATGTATGAAGTGGTTGATGACAATGGATGAGGAGAAAGAGGTATGTAGAGACCGTAGCGTTAGGCGCTCCGTTCTCTCTGATTATCCAGCTAGGGATAAAGCGTGAAGTTAAGTTAAGTTAAATACACCCTCCCGGAGTTCATTGAAAAAATCTTAGGAGACATATCATACAAAAAATAGAAATAAATAGGAGAAATCCTGACCATGATTGAAAGTGTCATCATTGTCCTTATTATTATTATAAAAAATGTCCTGAAATAGTAATAATTTAAACTACTACATTATCAGTCATATATTTTTAAAAGATCATTAATATGATGTCATCTTTTACATGAAAAAAACGAGAGAAACCGCGGGCAAGCTTAGTCGAATTATAAGATGTTATACAGTCAGTATAAAGAACGGCTACTGGCGCCACACTCCGCTTGCGCTTTTATCGTCTGACGTGGGCACAGAGAAATGCTTAGAGACCCAATGTATTATGTTGAATTAGGCTTCTTTTTTTTTAAGAAAATGTGATTTTTAATATTATATTCAAAGTGCCCACCTCTTTGAATATCTTACAACTTTCGTTGTCGTTTGTTTAAAACATATGTTTTGTACGTAACTAAATATGTATATATTGTATATGATAAAACAGTTTTTTACGAATAGGACACAATTCTTGCAACGTTTTTCATTTCTCTGTGTTTAATTTAAACGAAATATATACATAAATTTTTAAATCTACTCCACTGATATCCATATCGCCGAAAGGTTTATCCGATTTATAAAAGCAATATTGTATTTGTATAAAAACAATAGCCTTATTATTGGTTGAATCGTGTAGACAGGATCCACTTGCTTTATTTTGTTGATTCAACACTCGCTAAAAACTACAAAACTAAAACGGACATTCTTTCACCGTTTCCAAAAAAAAACTTAAATCAAAAGGTAAAGATAATATATTTATAAATTATTCTTTGAGATTCGCCACCCAATAAGCATTGTCTCTAATAGATTAAGATGATATTGCGAAATAAGGAATATGAATAGATTAAGAAATTATTTTCAATTATGTTTAAAATATGAATTATTTTGAGGTAAAAATAAAACTGGTCAAGTGTGAGTTGGACTCGCTTGCCGAAGGTTCCGTATCTATTTCAGAATAGTAGATCAACGAATAGTACAGCTTATAATAGTTGGCAATCTTAAAATATAAATTTGAAATATTTTTTTTTTTCGAAATACAGGTATTACGGTTATATACATGTATAATGTTCACTTTTCGGATACTTTCCTTCATTTGTGTAGTTTCATTTTATTTCGACAAATTTCGTAATTGTAGTTTGTATGTATGACAGACGGACAAGAAACTGATTTTGTTAGGGTTTCTTTCTTATATTTTATATGTCCTATATATAATTTAAGAAAAGAGTTCTTCCTTTTATATATCAAAATTATTTAGAATACACTACTAGTCTTTAAATAATCTTGTCCACTGACGTAAGTTACAAAATAATTTAACGTATATTGGCTTATTGAAATTTTAATCACCATTTTATACTTGTTGAAGCCAACGGTAACGAAGGGGCACAAGCGTGTGACTATAAGCTGGACAAGTTGTGGATTCAATTCCCGCTCGATGAATTGAAATATTTAATATTTTTTGTTTCTTCGCTCTGATGTCGAGGTAAAGCGCAGAGTTCCGCTACTCGACACGCAATGTGGTGGACAGTGAGAAGTAAAATGTCTTAGCACTAGCTCAAACAAAACATTTTAAAAAATGTTCTTGAATTATGAAATAATAAAAAAAATATGAGGACTGCGGAGAGTAAATTGGATAGGTACTGAGGTTCCCTTCCCATAGCTGTTGTTGTACTACTGTTGAGCCATCGATGGAAATACACCTGAATGTAATTGAATGTGTTGTTTTATTGTGGTAAATGGGCCGAGAAGTGGCTTAACGCTAGGCTCCTTTTACCTACCCTGCTAAATGCGGGATACAGCGTGAAGCTGATAAAAAAAATTCACCAAGAATATTATTTTTTCTTTTATATTCCCAAAAAATGTTCTATAACTTAAAGCAAGCTGATTTTAAAGACAGCATCGATATCAATAGAAAGATAGACCTACACCTGTATACAGCACATTTTTCACGCTTCATATACATACATACAAACATACATACATATATTTATATATATATGGGATTAATTAGAATCTCTTACGTATTCACAATACACAATATATATTTGCACATTACTGATTGCAGCATCTCTCTTTCGATTTGTATTTATTGAAACAATGAACGGGCGGCGGTCCAATAACTTTGAACAGGCTCACTGGGAGGCAAGAGGTGTACGATAAGAATTATTATATATGCACACCCGAATATAACTTTTAAATCAATCGTCTTAAATGTGAAATTCCTATAAAATATTAGAATTTAGAAGGGTTTGGTGGTGATTGTATATGTCATAGCTAATGAGTACATATATTGAGGTTTATATGATACTTGTTAGACAGTAACAGTGTAGTATTTAAAGTGATAGTTGTGAGGCGAGCGACTCCATTGATTTTTTTGTTTTATTTTTTTTTATTTGTTTACAATATAATATAGAAATAGGTTTTTTATTAGCTTCACGCTGTATCCTACACTCAGCACCCTGCTGAGTAGAGGGAACCTAGTGTTAAGACACTCCTTTCCCCACTTCTCGCTGAGTTGTGGAGGTATTACGTGATAAGTGGCGGAATTCAACACCGCGCAATGCCCTCGACACCAGAGCGAAGAAATAAAAATATAAATGTCAATAAATATTTCATTTTCTCGAGTGGGAATCGAATCCATGACAACCAGTCGATTTTACAGTCAAACTTTGTGCCCCTGCTCCGCCGCTGGCCTCATGACGTAACTGATAGAAATAGGTATTGTGAATAATAAATCAAAATTATTTTCAGTTATTTTTTTCAGCTTCACGTTTTTGTAGGCAGAAACGATTATATTTAATGCAGGTGTAACTCAATCGATGGATCAATGCTAGTCTATGGGGAGTGAACCTTAGTATCTACCTATCCATTTCGAGACTCACTTATCTCATATTTCTTTATAGTACATTTTTTAAATGTTTTATTTAAACTAGACTTATAATTTTTTTAAAGATTATTCTACTACTATTAACGCCAGTATTTTTCGAAATGACGTAGTTTTTTTCGCTACAGCCTCTAAAAGTTTTGAATAACAATTAACTTTTCGAAAATCTATTATTTTTCCTATCCTATTTCCAATATTTATAGGTCGATAGTTTTTAATTGTTATATCATACGAAGCGCCTATCATTGAGCTAAACAAATATTGAGGAAAAAAATCGCGAGCGCAGACACGAGGCAGTCGGGCTGTATTTGCCAATTTCGTTCAAGAATCGGATTTCTTTTCAAAAATTACAAATTCCCTAACATCAGCTGAACTATCGAGGGTTGATCCCTCGATCCAGTTAATTTAATGTATGACATTTTAAATAAACTTTGAGCTAAAAATAAATAAATATACAAAAATTACCACTTTATAATATTTTTTTGTATATTTCTCCATAAATCATAGATAAAGAAAAAAATTTGCTCATTCTTTTTTAATGTACGACAAACCATTTCAGTCAGCCATCAGATCTGAACCCAGATTCATAAAGACATACCTGGACTACTTCCAAGTACCAGCGACGTGATATTGCATGCCATCAATGCGTCGATGCTCTACATTCCATTGGAGGCACGCTGACCACTCCGATACCACCTTGGTATTTGAATATGAAATATTTTCAAGTTTTGAAATTATTTTATGTGTTTATTTAGTTTTTTTTTAATGTTCTGCCACTCAACGCAATATAGTTAGAATTCAGTGAAAAATTAGGAATAGAGTGTTAGCTCTAGGTTCCCTCTGGTTACCCTGCTGTGTGCGGAATACAGGCGTGACGCTTTCTCTTGTTAATAACTGTTATAATAAAGGTCATATGCTTTTCGGGTTTTTTTGGTTGGAATTTCGGTACTCTCTTAGTCGCATATTTATTAAAGGAAAATGAAAATGTTTAGTAATTATGAATAGAAAAAAAAAATTAAAAGAAAAAATTACGAATGATACAAAATTGGATGATTTTCTTACCATATATAAGTATATGTATGATTAAAATAAGTGCAATAACCAAATTTGATGATATAGGTATCATCAAGTTTGGTTATTGAAATTATATTATTGGTTTGGTTTGGTTAAAAATATTCAACAGTAGGCTGTTGAATATTTTTCCCCAGATTAAATCGCTTTTTTCATATTTTTTTTGTTTTCTTTGTAAATTCATAAAAGTTTCACATTTGATATAACATCTTATATGTGAGTTAAGTTACGAAAATATATAATATTTACCTAAGACTATTAACACAAAAAGCCTGTTTTTCATTTTTTATTTATATTACAATGTTTTTTTTTGTAGCATTCTTATCATATTTTTCCGAGTCCTGTGTCCATTTTCAATTTGATACCTACATTTCTTTTAGTTTCACGTTGTATCCCTCATATAGCAACGTAAATAGAGCAAAACAATTTTAAGACGCCCTGTTCCTCACTTTCCGCTGTATATTCGAAATATTGAATGTTGAGTGGCGGTACTCAACGCCACACATACTCTTGTTACCAAAGCAATTAAACGAAAACATTTATATCGGTGGGAATCGCAACCACAACCATCGCGATTCCAATCAAACGCTTCACCACTGCGCTACAACGGCCTCGTATGCATATTTCATCGGCCATTTTTAAACTATTTCTATAATGAGGGAACCTCTATGATCCAACACTTAACCCTACCGCGACAACCCTTCATGTATAATTCTCGGCCCCCACGGGCGTTAATGTCACGCCTTCGCTACCTATTTAGAACAACAGTGCTTACATTCATTAAGAAAAGAAAACAAAAAATGAACTTTATATTGACAGCACAAAGTTCAAATTCCAATAAAACATGGAAGTACGGCAGAGTAATATTGCACACGATTTTAAAGAATATAAATCTTCAGGTGCGCTTTTAGATACGATTCCATTTTGAACTCTATGTAATTGTGATAGAGTCCTAGATATATCGCTGTTAATTGTTTAAAAAAAATTGCCTAACCGTAGGTGACAATCATGACGCCATGTTGGTTTAGTGGGGAAGTGGGGGTCGTGGGGTGTCTCGTAAGAGGCTTATAACAGTTTAATTGGCTTCGAGCTAAAATTTAATACGTTGGGATCGATATCGCGTGGTTTATTCAAGAAGCCAGGAAAGTTTGGTGTTCTTTCACAGTTTAGTGACTCGGTGTAATTAGTGGTTTAAATATTAGTGTCTGATTGTACGTTTATATTTTACTTTCCAGTTAGAGGATAACTCGAATGACAGCTGGCTACTAATTAATATGAGGGAAGAAACGTAATCTCGATAGTAAAATAGGGTTATTTTGTTTATTTAGTTTTATATATCTAAATATAATATGTACATACAGAAATAATTATAATGTTATTTTTGTAATTAGAAGATAAATAGGAAAAAAAATCAAAATCAGCTTCACGCTGTATCCCGCACACAGCAGAGTGGGCAGAGGGAATGTAATGTTAGACACACCGTTCCCCACTTTCCGCCGAGTTCTGGAGGCATTGCGTGTTAAGTGGCGGAACTCAACGCCGCGCTTTGCCTCGACACCGGAGCGAAGAAATGAAAATATTAAATATTTCATTTCCTCAAGTGGGAATCGAACCCCACAATCTGTCGCGGTTACAGTCACGCTATGTACCCATGCGCCATGACAAGCCTATAACGGATTTTTTTTTATAATATGAATGTTTCCCATGACCAATCGAATAGAAAGCAGCATTTTCTTTTAAGCATTTGTAGGTACTTACATTTACTTAAATTGATAACTCATCAAATTTCTGTTTCAATTTTCTGTTTCTATTTCTATTGAACTCATCGTTTTGCTCAAATTTTGTCGAGTTTAAGAGCTATTTTAATAAGATTTAATAAAATATTAATAATTTAAATTGACTATTTGTTAATTTTATAACAATCTAAATAATTTACAAATAAAAAAATCCACAAAGCGAATAATCAAACAAAAAATCGTAGAAGAAAAAGTATGAAGTAAAAGATTTAACTTTAACCTTTTCATATAAGATCTTATAAATATCATAGCAAGGTTCGAAGGAGGTCTCGAGTGCTAATTTGTATCTCGAGTCCAGTACTTGAGGTAATCGTGTACAGTGAGCCTCTACATTAGTTTACCTTCAACCCCCACCCTAGGCCGTAACACCTAAGATGTCCAGCTCAGGTGAGTTACTACTAGTTTACGAAACATCAATTCTTTAAATTTTTTTGTTTATATGTATAATAATAAAAATAAAATAAAGAACTTAAAGAATTAGAAAGAAGAAAAAAGAAACAAATGAAGTTTTTCATTTATAGTTAAACATTGTATAATATTCTTTCTCTTACTGCTGCCAAAAAAAAAATTCTCTTTCTTTTTGGAATGTCTTCATGTAAAATTTGCTTTGAGAATTTTGTATATGTACATATACATATGTATCAATATTTTCTTAGCTATATTATATTGTTTTTTATTTTTTTTCATATCAGGGAACGGCTAAATCCTTTATAATTCTACAATTCCTCAATACGAGTTCCAATAGTTGCTTACCAAGGGGTCAGTGGGGGGAAACCGGGGGGTGGGTAATGGAGAGTGCTCCGGACACTTGAGGGGTGACCTGTGACCCGAGCACCGGCTTTTGACAGTCCGCAATGCTGAAGCTACGAATTTATTGGAATTGTATAGTTGCTCGTAGTGGACTGTTTGACTCGCCTTTATAACTTGAATTTTGAATGGCTGATTATCCTCCATGGTTACCTATATAGGATTTGGTCAGAAATGGTGAGGTATTTTGCTTAATTTTTTTTTATATGACATACAGACATGATATGATATTTCGATGTATCCCGCATGTAGCATGGAAGCCAGAAACCTAGTGTTAAGACACTCCGCTTTTCACTTTTTCCAATATTCTGGGGACATTGCGTGTTGAGGGAGAGTTAATAAATAATAATAAAATTAAAAACTCTTTTGTGAAAATAAATGTTTGTTCGACTTTCATGCAAAAACTACTGAACGTATTTAGATAAAACTTTACAGTAACATAGCTTATAAATTAGAATAACGGGCTACAGTTTATGTAAAGATTTTTTTATAATTTTGTAATTTATATGACAATAACTTTTAGCAAGCGAGCATTTTCGTCGCTAAAAGAAAAACATACCTATATCGATTTTTCTCTTTCTCTATATCTCACGACAACTCTCATTAACACCATAAAATTTACAGTCCCTCCAGTGATGGAGTGGAGTTAATACTGTACCTAATTACTGAGTGACAGTATATAGTCCAATTAAATATATTGAAAATAGAGAAGAATTTAATAAAACATGTATTATTAGAATTATTTTGAAATATTATGAACATATGATATAAATCATTAGAAAAACATGTAAAAATTTGAACGTAGCGTATGATGATGCGATCTAATGAGAACGTATGGCTTAGTAGGTCAGAGCGCTTGGAAGGTTTCCAAAGAGTCGCGGGTTCAAATCCCGCTACGTTAAAATTTTTATGTTTTCTTAATAAATATTTTTCTTTCGTTTAAAATGGTGAAAAATATATTAGTATCATTTCTTGTTCATACTATAATAAATTATAAAATGTATTATATAGATCAACAAGCTGTTAAACAGTATTAAAATTAAATCAAAAATCAATTTAATGTCTAAAGTTTTATGTTAATCGAGTATAATCATTTAAAATGTTATACAGTAATCAAAGAATTGCATTTGAATTGGAACACAATGAAACAACGAAACGTGACGGTTGTGAGTTCGGTTCTCACTCAGGGGAAATGAATTACATTCCTCTTCTAGCTACAATAACAAGACAAAGTACGGCGACGAGCTCGGCTATGTCTTGAAAATTGGTCGATGTTCTACTACACTAGATTCCCTCTGCCTACCTTGCTGCTACATCATAAAGCTAAAAAAACTTAAATTAAAAAATAGAAATAAAAATGGGAGAGAGTAGAGGCCAGTCGTGGCGTAGGGGCACAAGTATGTGACTAAAACGTATTAATTCAACACCCACTTGAGGAAATTAATTGATTCCGTGTCGAGGCAAACCGCGGCGTTGAGTTCCACCACGCAATACTCATTGCTTGTATTGCATAGCCAAAAATGGGAGAACGAAATGTCTTAACAAGGGTCCCTCTGTCTTTGTGTGGGATACAGCGTGACAGAAGCT
This sequence comes from Heliconius hewitsoni, assembly GCA_018230445.1. Classification (NCBI taxonomy): domain Eukaryota; kingdom Metazoa; phylum Arthropoda; class Insecta; order Lepidoptera; family Nymphalidae; genus Heliconius; species Heliconius hewitsoni. The sequence continues at coordinate 10,193 of DWAN01002441.1, forward strand.
ATTTTTTTTTTAAATAAATGTATATAAATTATTGACGTTTTATTATTCAAATCCTCATACAAATAATTCACACAAAACCATTTGACCCGTTTAATTGTAACAGTCAAATGGTACTAGCGGGTCAATTGACTTCGTTTCCTATTTAGCCGACCACCCACAGTGCGCGATTATAACTAACTAACTATAGAAATGGCTGTGCAGTTTAGGTATGACGCGAAAATTGAAATAGAATTGATGTATGGAGTGATCTAAAAGGTTTTTGAGATATGATGAGCACGAGAGACACACAACACATATCGGAGCTTAAATTGTCAAGAAATATTCTTGGGGCCATTCGTGGCGCAAAGTGACTGGTAAACGCGATACGTAGCGGATTCGATTCGACTTGATTAAATGATATATGTAATATTTTTATTTCTTCGGTCTGGTGTCGAGGCAAAGCGTGGCGTTGAGTTACGTCACTCAACACGCAATGCCTTCAGAATTGTCTTAACGCTAGGTTTTATTGGATGTCTTAATGCTATGTTCTTTTACCTATCTTGCTGTGTGTGGGGCTGCATACTCGATTTCGTTATCGTTTCTGTTTGATTACGGCGTTCTGAGTGTACCAGTTGAGCACTTCAATGTCACGTTGTATGAAGAGCATACGAAAGAGATCGTAAAAAAGCCATAATGCTACACAACAGAAACATTATTAGTATAGATGAATAAAATCTGTTTATTTGTCTAGATAATTTGAATAATTTATGAATAACTTATGAAGATCGTCATTATAACTTACGCAATGCCTTGAGAATTCGGCGGAAAATGGAGAACGGAGTGTCTTAACACTAGATCCAATCTGCACATGCTATATGCGAGATACTTTAAACTGACTGATGCTACTTTAAATTTTAACCTTTTTATTTATATTATTTAATTTTCTTTATGAATTTTAAAATTATCTTTTTACTCTTCCAAAAGATAATTATTCATATGCCAATTTCCAAGTGGAAAGAAATAAGAATGACTTTTTTAACTATAGGAGGCCTGTCTAATTAACATTGATACAAACTTATATTTTTAACACGTTTTGTAAATTGGCCTTACGAATTTTTTTTTTAATTTGTGATGAAATTTTGACCATTTCTATTCCTATGCCAATGTGCGTAAAAAACGGTTAAGTGCGAGTCGGACCCCCACCCAAGGCTTCCGTACCAATTTCAAGAAGAACGGAAATTATCAAAGTTGATAAACTCAAGTTTGCTTTTATTCCCTTATTTTGTATAAAATTAACTTTTTTTTTATGAAATGCCTAATACTTTCTCTTTTCGGATATTTTTCTTTTCTCAAAACGCAGCAAAACCGAAGTATGTATAAATGCTTATGTTATTTGATTACGCTGCCTAAGAAAATTGTTTTTTTCTGTACGTTCTTCAAGGGACTAGAATATTTAATAGTAATTTCATTTTGATACCTCGAGATAAATGGTCTTGACAGACGGACGGACGGACGACAAAGTGATTCTATACAAGTTTCGTTTTTATCTATTGCGGTATGGAACCCTAAAAATACAATTTCTGTAATTGGAATCGAACGTGTAGCTTCAGGTAAATCTGACCACTGTACAAATAGTCAGGTTATTTAATGATACACCGGATGCGGGTCTAACCTGAGATTTCCTCAAACATCAGAAGACAAGATTGAAAATGTCAATCACATCCTACCAACTTCCCAAAACACAATAAGTTTATCTGACAACCCTACTCAAACAACTGTTGGTTTAACAAAGAATCGTCAAAGCCTGATTACACTATACTATTATTATAATGTAAATTATACTCTAGTTGTATATTTTGTATAAGTAAAGTCGAAAATTGCATATTATGTATAGAAATACGAAGTATTTAGCTCGTCGTAGAGCAGGTGTGATGCTTGTGGGTTCGATTCCGATTGTGGGGAAGGAAATATGTAATATTTTCGTTTCTTCGCTCTGGTGACGAGTCAAAACGTGACGATTGAGTTCCGCAACTCAACGGAACGGCAGTGACTAAACGAGAATGGACTATCGTAACACTAGGTTCCCAGATTACCTCTGACTTCACAATGAAAAGATATGCTGTCTACAAATTCATTCTATCTATTAAAAAATGTTACCAATGAAAACGAAAACGATAAGATTATAGTAGTTTAAATTAAAGAAATAAAAAAAATGTAAACGGATATATGTTAACAGTTGATTTCTTAATCGGGTAATCAACAGAGCGCCCGTGATTTATAAACGAGACCCCCGCGCCCAGTCTGTGCTTCTCAAAGTTAGTTAACTAAAACTTAGAATATTATTTTTGTTTAAGTAACACTTTTATGGGTATAAATATAAAAAAAAATGGATTATAACTAAGTATTTTAATAATATTATAGTTGTTAACAAAATATGTTTTTTTTTTCAAAGAAATATTACAATTATATGTAAAATAGACCTGGATTTAATTTTATTATGTAGGTTAATTTAAGGTACCAGGATATTTTTGATATAATATATATAAACACAAGTTTTTAGTTAAAGTGTGTTAAAATACGTTCTTTTGTAATTGTACAAACAAAAAGATTTCTTTTAATTCTTCCTCTGCCTAAATATAAAAAAAAACTATATTTAAATTAATTACTTTCAAAGAATACGTACGAGTTTGAAGGGTACAGCAGATCTAAACAAGATTCAAGTCCGGAGATAGCGGCATTAATTTGAGCGGTTTATTTTAAAAGTAAGTTAAAAACAAAGATTCAAAGGTCTTTAAGAAATGTGAAACAAATTCATTGGAATCCTTCTGTACGAATTTGTCACAAAATATCTATAAAATCTCAAAAAAATATCTTTCAACTTGTAAATTCCACGAAGGGGGAACTTGTCGACAAGGTCATCGTTTTTATTGAGCTGTTCTTGGATCTTATATTTAAGTAAGATTATTAGATTATTATATAATTTAAATAAGATTATTATAATGCTGATATAAAGAAAAATATCTATTGTATTATTATACAAAAAAAATAAACAATATGGTGATCGAAAAATGGAGATTTCCTTGCAAACACCCATAATTATACTGCAGATGATTCGCAGGAAACCGCATCAAAATCGGTCTTACACAAAACATCTGTCTATGTGAATTGATCAGCTCGCACTGACTAGCCTAAAGGAGCAACTTTCATCGCTTTCTTTAAACGCTAACCAGATGAGTGGGATGGATATATAAGTTTCTTAGTAAGTGACAAGGACGCAAGGACCTGTATTGGTCGAGGTATGAGAAAAAGAGGACAAACGTATCGAGATATGAACGAATTGGAAAGAGACGCAAAACTCTTGGGTGGCCACCCCCCACGGTTGGCCGATGACCATAAAAATGAGTATAAAATTGAAACATCAATATAATAAGCAATCAACGTGAGGCCAACTCTAATTATACAGGTGAGCATACGTTATAAATTATATGAATATATAGATTACACAAAACTACACGATTCATCCAAATCTAAAGAACGGTCCTTAGATAGGTTCAAGTTTTTAATATGCTTATTAGATTTAAAAAGGACAGATGTGAAAGTATAGAACAAGTTAAAGATTTCTACGACGATGATAGAGAAAAAGTGGAGAATGAAGGTGTTTTATTGGGAATGGAGTGCATTAACACTAGATTCGCAGGTTCCGTCGGCCCATCCTGTTATGTGAGAAAAGTAACGATTTTAATTTAAATGTTTGAAAATTAAGATCTATTACCGTAGCTCTTGTAGGTTAATTCCTTATTACTAGATTGAATCACCTAGATGTTATATCAAGCAATGTATATCTTGTCAATTCTTCTAAATATCTAAATACTTTGAAAGTTAATTTATTTAGTGAATTGTATTAAATTTCAATATATTTATTCAAAACTAAAAAAATGATAACGATATATTATTACACAGAGGCTTTTGTTTCATATTCCAAAGCTTAAAAACATTTAATATTGAAAAAACGTTTAAATTGAAGGTTTTTCCATGCTGATTTAAATCTTTATATAAAGAAATAGTTGAAACTGTCCATAGAATGTCCACAGTTAGTTTTTTTATTACAATTCTTCTAGAAGTTAGATGACGCCCGTTTTTCTACAATCACGTTTATACCCACAGGGGTTGGATGGACTTGAGCTGAATGTACACTGTAACAAAAAATATCAATATAAAAACACATAGCATGGTAGTCTAAGCGAAACTTGTATTAAGACACTTCGTTCTGCGTTCGAATTTTCGAGGCATTGCGTGTTGAGTGACGAAACTAAACGCCGCGATAAATATATATATTTTTTTTATTTTCTCGAGGTTGGATCGAATCCACGACCCTCGCGTCACAGTCACACCTTTGCGCCCATGCAGCACGATAGCTTCAATAAACCTTCATGGTTTTATCAAAAAAAAATACCAGAGCGACCTTCAGAAATGCACCTTCATCCTTAAACCAGTTAAACAAGTACATTCGTAGCAAAAACAATATTTACCACATAAAACAGTAACTCAGTGCTCGCACAATTATCTGTTGGAGATCACCAAAGAGATATGCCTCTATGATGCTCATTTGGAACAGGTAATGAGACATAAAAGGATGGCGTTTACACTACATATCAAGAGTTCTTATTGATTTACAATACAATACAGATGTTTATAAAAGGTTAATAAAGCAATAAGTTTAATTTAACATGTCACATGATGTAAGTTTTTCAGGTAAATTCGTAAATAAAATTAAGGCCGTCGTGGCACAGTGGCGCAAGCGAGCGACTGTAAAAAATTTTGTGGGTTCGGTTTCCACTCGTATCTCTATCTTAAAGCAGTTTACAAAATATTAAAATGTTATTTTGAATATTTTTAAACATTTTTAAGGTGTTATTTCACACTTAGGAAAGAAATATACTTATTTAGAAAACGTATAAAAATT
>DWAN01002442.1:0-15129 GCA_018230445.1 Heliconius hewitsoni
GCCGTGTCTTTTCCATAAAAAAAAAAAAAGTAATTACGTAATGTATGTTTAGTAGAAAACTTTTCAATTTCTTTACTTTTTGATATTTTCTTGTGGACATTTCATCGGACTAGACAAGTCTAATATATTTCCTTATTTTCATACTGGACAGTTTTTTTTTCAGGAGACTTATGAAAAAAAATAAAAAAAATGTAATTATGTTAGTTAAATGATCGTACATTTTCTCCAATTTTGTGCCAGGAAATCCGACTCGAGTTGTCACGGACCAGTATGAAGTGTTAGGATCTCTAGCTATTCAAACCTGTCTAATACCGAAAAACTGGGATACCTGAAATTAATCAAAAATAACAAGTTTGGCTAGAATGGTCCGGTATTGCGACATTACAGCCTGGTCTTTTAGAAACGAAATATTTCTAGATACGCCAGTGTGCAAAAACTCAGTTAGGGCCCCCTACGACTTCACGACCAAACTATATGGTTTTGTAAACGTTTTGTAAGAAGGGCATTCAAGAATGCTACGTAATATTAAAACAACAATATATTTGACTGACTTTTTCACATTAATTTCAAAAAAAAAATTATTTTAATTTATTTTATGCTTCAAGAAATATTATTATTTTCATTTGTAATTTTTATTCAACTAATGTAATTATATACAAACAATTTAAAATTCAATGAAATAAATCTTAATTTGAATAAAAACCAACAACGGGAATATAACCGTCATTTTTGTTAACGATTGCAATATAATATGATTCTTCAATTCTTCATACACTTTTAAAGATAATGAGATATATGTAGAATAGACATTGTTACTTAAAGAAATATCTTAAATTTTTAAATCGATTACACTAAAGTTATCAGAAAAATCTTTATCAATAATAAAAAAAATTGCTAGATTCAGTCGTTCTACTTTGTTTCACTTTCCCGCGTATTTGTCAGTTGTCACATTATTTTTTTAATAAAGGCAACATCTCAACTCGACACTGCCAATGCACGTTTACATTAAAATATTAATAATTATAAGATATACTTTCTTTGTATTTAATAGTAGTTTCAGATACACGCTAGATTATTTGAAATAAAATTTTATGATTGAAATCTGTACTCAGTAGATTTAGGACGTAACGGCCTTAGAATGTAAAATTATATTCATTGTCAATTTATTTCAAAAACACATAGAAAAGTAATGATAGAATGTTGTATTTAATTTAGTTAATATTTTAAGAATAACATAATTGTAATCTTTATTAAATGCAAAGAATATAAGTGAAACATTTCGTAGAGTAGATACTAGTAGTACAGAAACTTGAACGTTTTCGTATAAATTTTTGAAGGAATTTAAATTCTTATAAGACTAAGACTTTTAATTCACATCATTGTATTGTTTACTTTAATATATTGTAGTAATATTAAATTGTTATATACATATAAAAAGGTAAAACACACAAATTGGTGACGTTACAAATATGTAAAGTATATGTATAAAATAAAAAATAATAGTTTACTTTCTTTTCTGCTTCTAAACCAACTCAAAATATTGTTTAAATTTTAGTTCTTAAATACTTATGAACTCTTTGTATAAATATAATATAAAAATTCTATTTTTCTTTATGCAAACTTCTATTATCTACTCTATTTAATGTTGTCGCTAGTTAAGTCAAAGATATCGTTGGCGTAGTTATGTTAATTTATTTTTGTAGTTCCTTAGTTACTCTAGAAAAAATAAAAATATAATTTAACGAGTTTTCTACTTCATGTTAAACAGATTGAATCGTAGATTTAGTGGTGTAATTAGATTTTTACTTTTGTATCTGTGATCAGTTCGTTTTATAAAATAAATAAAACATTTGACGCATTTTCAATAAAGTAATATATAAATACAAGTTGTTTACTTCTACTTCTTTACAATACTTTGAAATATTAAAAAAATATATGAGAAAGAACAAGAAAAACTAAAAAAGTATACAAGTCGAATATCTTCGGTTCCTATTAAATTAAAAGAAAGCTAAGCAAGTACATATATATGTAAGAATATTATTTTGCTAACTAAGCACTAAGCCATACGTTCTCACGTACGGCTTAGTGGTCAGAGCGCCTGGTCGGTTTCCCGTCGGTATGGACAATAATATTGCCCCAATATATGGCCCCATATACTACGCAATATTATTGACAATATTCTGACGCTTTAATTGTATAATTGTAATAAGTGTTAAATTTAAAATGAATAGGGAAAAAAAAAGCCGTTGTTTTAATTATTGCATTTAGCGTATTTACAAAAAAAAAGATTGATTAAAGACTGGATGAGAAAAAAATTGAATTCAATCATTTCAATATTATTAGTGTAACTATTACTAGCAAAGGCTTTTTGTGGTCCAGGGGCACACAGTGTGACTGACAACGCGACAGGTTGTGGGTTAGATTTCCGCTTGAGGAAGTGAAATATTTAATATTTTCATATCGTCGCTCTGATGTTGGGACAAAGCGCTGGGTTTTGCCATTCAACACGCAATCCGTAAAATTAATTTTGCTAACAGAAGATAATTTAAAAAATTATATAAGGATGACAGATAGCCGATTTCTAAAAATATTATCTCTATGTGATTAATTTTTTTTGTAATAATCGAGCACCTTTTTAAGCGCACTATTTTTCTTAACTTCAAACTTTAAATATTGTTTCCGTGAGAGTCATCCATTCTGAATAAATGGCTTAAGCGTCCGCCTCCTTTGAATTCTTTTTTTTAACTAAAATAATGCGCGTGCGCACACCACAGTAATATTAAAAATAACCCTGCTTCCCCCCGACATTGCGGTGGCAAGCACAGAATTTCTATCTTTGATTAGGGCGGGGCAGAATTTCTTGAAAATCCAGCCACACACACGCATTTTATTATTAATAATACGTATATGTGACAATATTATTTTACGTGTGTGGCCAGGCTACAACTGCCATACGAATATATTTATAATCTGTGATGACCAAGCTTGGCCATAAACAAACAAAAAATCTTTATCTGTGATTCTGTCGTTTTGGTTCAAGCCGCCGACGCCATTATTGTGAAATATAATTTTTAGAAAAAATTTCACGTGCTTGAACCAATTATTATTGTTTACTTCATAAATTTTCATACACCAAACCCATAAATCATGGCCGACAATGACGATCTTCTCGACTACGAAGATGAAGAGCAGGCGGATCAGCAAGCGGCGGACGGAGCGACCGAAGCGGCGCCAAAAAAAGAGGTTAAGGGATCCTATGTGTCGATTCACAGTTCAGGATTCAGAGATTTCCTTCTAAAACCTGAGATTTTGCGAGCCATCGTCGATTGTGGCTTCGAACATCCCTCAGAGGTGCAACATGAATGTATACCGCAAGCCGTTCTCGGTATGGACATATTATGTCAAGCTAAGTCCGGTATGGGGAAAACGGCCGTTTTTGTTTTGGCGACGCTACAACAACTGGAGCCTTCAGAAGAACATGTATACGTCCTCGTCATGTGTCACACGAGAGAGCTCGCCTTCCAAATAAGCAAAGAATACGAGCGCTTCTCCAAGTATATGGCAGGAGTTAGGGTGTCCGTGTTTTTCGGGGGAATGCCGATTCAGAAAGATGAAGAGATATTAAAGACTGCGTGCCCCCACATTGTGGTGGGTACGCCGGGACGTATCCTGGCTTTAGTCAACAGTAAGAAATTGAATCTGAAACATTTGAAACATTTCATCCTCGATGAGTGTGATAAGATGCTGGAGTCACTGGACATGCGTCGTGACGTACAGGAGATCTTCAGGAGTACTCCCCATGGGAAGCAAGTTATGATGTTCTCGGCTACCTTAAGTAAGGATATTAGGCCTGTGTGTAAGAAGTTCATGCAGGACCCCATGGAGGTGTATGTCGACGACGAAGCTAAACTGACATTGCATGGTTTACAACAACACTATGTGAAACTTAAGGAAAATGAAAAGAATAAAAAGCTATTTGAGCTTCTAGATGTATTAGAATTTAACCAAGTAGTGATATTTGTGAAATCTGTTCAGCGCTGTATAGCATTAGCTCAGCTTCTCACAGACCAGAATTTCCCAGCTATTGGCATTCATAGAAACATGACTCAAGATGAGCGTCTCTCCCGTTACCAGCAGTTTAAGGATTTCCAAAAGAGGATATTAGTTGCAACCAACTTATTTGGTAGAGGAATGGATATTGAAAGAGTCAATATAGTGTTCAATTACGATATGCCTGAAGATTCTGATACTTATCTACATAGAGTGGCGCGAGCAGGAAGATTTGGTACCAAAGGCCTGGCCATCACCATGGTGTCTGATGAAAATGATGCAAAGATCCTCAACGAAGTCCAAGACCGCTTTGATGTCAACATTACAGAACTACCTGAAGAAATTGAATTATCTACATATATTGAAGGGCGATAAACTTAAAATTCCTCATTCCCATTTACCAACTAATCTAAATTACTTAGTTTTTCTGTCACCTTTTGTTTATATTGAGTCTACAGTCAGTTGTAGTATTGTATGTAACTAAGTAACAACTGTAATACAGTTCTAATTAAAGAATGCTAGGTTTAAGAAGTGATTAAATTGACATTTGATATTGTGTATTTTTTTGTTTTTGTTTACCACATCATAATATTGATATACTTAATACAGAGGTTTTTTAAAGAGAACCTGATGCCAATTATTCTTACTAGAATGGAAAAATGCAAATAAGTAGGGATTGAATCAGCAATGCCATGTTTACAGTTGGTTGTGCTCATTCTATGATAGTAATTATTTACTAATAACTATCTTATTTTTTTAGATCAACAGTAAACACGTTGGAAAACAATTCTAAAAAAACATTGAAATATATATATATTAGTAAACTGATAATAAGACATTTAAATTTTAAACATGAATAGTATCAAATAACATTTTTTTAAGAAATCATTTTCTGATTAATTTTCTTAGAACCTTAAAATATAGAGCAAAAATTAATCATTATTCTATGCACATTTGTAGAGAAAGGAAAATAAAACACTATTTTATCAATAGGTATTTATAAAACAATATTAATAGTGTTTTTTATTACAACAAAAAAGATGATTTGAAATTCCAGACATTACTAAAATAACACAAGTTTCCACAAGATATCAAGTTAACTTTGATAATATATTGTATAATCATTATTGTCAGATCTATAGTTTTAATGGTGTTAAATTTTTTTAATTATATGACAATGTTATGTTATCTCTCATTTTAAAAGAACAACTAAATAATCATATCTTTAATATAAATAATTTAAAACAAAAAGAATTTCTTAACATTTTTGGTATAGAAACTAATGTAGGTAGTTTTTTAAGGAATTATTGAATCCTAAATATCATGATTTCCATATATTATGTTCACGTGAAAAGGTTTTCTCGTGAGTCAACCTTGTAATCATATCCAGTGCCCACTTTGGCTGATCTCCGGGAACCATGTGTCCTGCATTCCTGACCATGATCTCCACCAGCTTACCGCCCTGCTTTATATATCCTGCCAATTCTCCATCTACATACCACTGGTACCTTTTACCTGACCTATATTCATCGGCTCCAGTAAAATTAAGGTTTCTCAAGTAGTTCAAAGTTAGAGGATATGCCACTATAATGTCTAATTGACCATTATAGACCACTATGTAGTAGTGGTCTAGCAGTTCAGATATCCATGGAGCAACTGACTTCATGACATCTTCTTTTAAATGTTCCTCGACTTGTTTACCGTCATGGAATGTCAGATTACCAACATGTATGGACTTTCTGACATAACTGCTCTGTAACATGGGACCAAAGTCATCTTTATTATAGTCTTTAGTATGTAAAAAGTTGAAATAGAAATCAAAGCCCGTCATATTGTAAAATATACTTTTCCCATCAATCATATCGCCATTTAGCAAAGTGTCAAAAGCATTGAATGCTTCACTCCACTTTTCTTGCTTAATAAGTTCGATGGCCTTGCTCTCGCCATCAGCGAATATGCTAGCTTGGTTCCAGTCAAGTAAACCAATTTGATACAAATATTTACTATAAATCAATTGATGTTCAGGATCACTCAAACCATTACCGATGGCTAAGGCTTTCAAATTAATCTTTATATCAGCAGTAGGGTTCTTCTTATAGATTGTATAAGCTAATGATGGAACATACTTGCCAGCGTAAGACTCCCCAGTAATGAAAAACTTATTGTTCTGTAATTCAGGGAATAATTGGAAGAATTGAATAAGGGTGGAATATAACTGTTCTCCAACTTGAGTTTGATTGATGCAATAACCTTTGGGATCATCAGTGAAGCTGAAGCCTGTTCCTACAGGGTTGTCTATGTAAATGATGTGATGACTCAAGGCCCAGTTATACTTGCGTCTCTCAAATTTCTTGTCACGGACTCTAAGAGGACCATTTTCTGTAAAGAGTCCATACAGAGAGGATGCTCCAGGTCCACCTTGAAGCCACACAATGACTGGGGCATTTTTCTTATCACTAATCATAGCAGGGAAATACCAGAAGAACTGGTTTGAATTGTATTTCTTGTCCACGGTGAAAAAGCCGGCATAGCTTTTGATTCGTAAACTCTCTGTGAAAGGCACGCGAGCTAGTGTCCTAGCAATACTGATATTGCCACTTTCAATGTACGGTGTAAGGAAAAGCGGACTTCCTGGATCTTCTCCATCGGGTTCTCCTAGATTTATTTTCGGATATCGATGGAAAAAGCACTGAACTGTTGCTAAATGAATAAGTAGAAATATACAAAATAAGCTAGTCATCGTGCTTGATGCTGATCGCACACTAAGGCTGTTGAGTGGTGTTTAAGTTAAAGAAAAGTATGTATTTATATTTAAATTGTTTTAAAAAATAGTTAAAATTTGTAACAAGTTTTGCCTTATCAGTACATATTATCTGCATATAATCTTTCCATTTGACCGGCTGCTAAAAGGTTATAATAAACAAAGAAAATGTTGTCTACTTGAGTAGATTTGTAGGTAAATGTTTCAAAATTAAATGTAAATTTCATGTAATCAAATTATCAAACAGATGATTAACTATTGAACAATGAGGACAAAAAATTATTCGATAATATTTATATCAAATTTATGTATAACAATATGGAATAATAAATAATTTATACCTATCCCTTATTGAAAACATATATTATATTTATAACTAAAATTTCTCAACGCGTCTGAAAAATATCATGTCAACAAACTTTTGACATTTGATCAAAATATCGTTTGTTTGTTTTTTATGTAAGTTATGACAAGTTTATGTTTTAAAAAAAATACGATATGAATATTTTTAACAAAAATTTATTAACTTTTCTAGTATTATTTTCTAATGCTTTAGCATTAGTTGTTTCGATAAGTTTCCCATTTGTTTACCCACGAGTGAAACTCGAAGCTAAACCTCGAGGTGACGCCGGTGACCCACTCATTCTCACGCCGTATATAGAAAAAGGCAATATTAAGCAAGGCCAAAACCTGTCTCGTGTCTCAATCACAGAGAAACTTGGCATCAAAAGCCACGCTGGCTTCCTAACTATTGATAAAAAATATAACTCTAATTTATATTTCTGGTACTTCCCAGCTTTTAATAAGGATAAAAATGCACCTGTTGTTTTATGGCTGCAGGGCGGTCCGGGAGGAAGCTCATTATTTGGACTATTTACAGAAAATGGCCCCTTAATAGTGAAAAAGTCTGGATTTGCTGTGAGAAAGTATCATTGGGCTCTAAAATACAACCTGCTCTTCATTGATAATCCTGTAGGAACCGGATTTAGTTTTACAGATGATGATAAAGGATACTGCAAAGATGAATTATGTGTTGCAAAAGGCTTATACAATTGTCTACAGCAGTTTTACAAACTGTTCCCGCATTTACAGGCAAATGAGTTTTACATTACTGGAGAGTCTTATGCTGGAAAATATATTCCAGCTTTAGCTATGGAAATCCATAAAGATAACTTGATTAATAAGCAGAAAATTAACCTTAAAGGGCTTGCATTAGGTAATGCTTACTGTGATCCAATCAACCAGATGGATTATGGCAATTATTTATACCAACATGGCCTGATAGATGATAAACAAAGAAGTTTTTTCATTAAAATGCAAAACGAAATAATAAAAGAGATAAACAAACAAAACTGGGCACAAGCTGGTATACTCATGGACTCTTTAATGGACGGTGATTTAACTAATTTCTCATACTTTAAAAATTACACTGGTTTTCAAAATTATTACAACTTCTTAATACCAAATGACATGACAGATATGGATATATATATAAATCTTTTAAATAATGATAAAGTAAGGCAAAGTGTTCATGTAGGAGGGTTGCCGTTTCATTCTGGCAAAGAAGTTCAAGTACATTTAGCGTATGACATATTAAAATCTGTTGCTAATTATGTCGCTGAACTTTTATCACACTATAGACTTTTGTTTTACAATGGCCAATTAGATATTATAGTAGCATATCCTTTAACTGAGAATTTCTTGCGTAATCTGAACTTTTCTTCTTCAAATGAATATAAAAAAGCAAGTCGACAGATCTGGAGAATAGACAATGAAATTGCAGGATATATTAAAAAAGCTGGTAATTTGACTGAAGCATTGGTAAGAAATGCGGGTCACATGGTGCCTCATGATCAACCTAAATGGGCTTATGATCTCATTTCTCGATTTATAAGTAAGAAAATATAATTTTAATACGATCAATTAATTATGAAAATCACATCAAATTATGGTATATACATATACACATATGTATTTATTTTGTTATGTTTCAACATTAAACTTTTATAGGATTATATTAATAATAAGTTGGGATTTATTTAGTTTAGAAATTTTAGACTGGCTTTTATCTTGTGATCAGACATTTGAGACTATTAACATGTGTTGGGTAATTTTTGTCATGTAGGGACATGTCATAGCCATGGTCTTTCTTTAAAAACATTTGAGAAATCTTTCTTTTTTTTAATCTTTGATTCCAAATAATTTTAATGTCTTTGAGAAATAGGAATAAGAGAGAGAGTACTTGCATTTTAAATATAAACATACATTATATCTTATTTAAAATAAATATTATCAAAAATTATTTGTTGATAATAAACATGCTGTATACTTTCAGTTCGGTTCAGTTTCCACAGAACAAATGGTTTTTTTTATATTTATAATATATTTTTATAGATCTTTGAAAATTAGATATAATTCTTTCTTACTTTTAATTTGAACTTTGTGCAATTAAAATATATAAATGGTTTTATTCATTATAAAATGTATTGAATAAATATTTTTGCATAAATTTCTTATTTTATTTAGACATGATTATCCTTATTCTTTTTATATACATACACTATTATATACATATATACTTGGGCTTGTAAATGATTATTTTCTTTTAGAGGCAATAACTAAGCGTTACTTTCTTTTTTTCTTTTTCTCTTTTTTTTAATTTCTGTTACTGTTTCAATTATAACACTGAATATGTTAAGAAACAAACAGAATAATATTGTATTTGGTTTTTTTGCATTTAACATTACATTATCAACGTCAAATCAAAAAAAATTGTCGCACTTGGTCATAACTTATTTCTGTGCATTTTAAATATTATGGAATTACGTTAATATTAAGAAGATATAAAAGGGGACCCGAACAGATCCTTGTGGAACACCGAAGCTAGCGCAAAGATTGATTGGTCTGTAGTTTAGGGTATCCAATTTAGTGAGGCAGTATTATTTTTCTATATTTCATTATATCGGGAAAAGTCCTAGTTTCTATACATATAAAAACTTGTGAAAATAAAGGCGAGATGAGGAGCAATGTTACGTATACTAGACTTTTAAGCACTATTAATTTTACCTGGTGATACATTCTGGCAAAAAAGCACAAGGTAATATATTGGATCTACCTACGTGATTTCTTTATATACATAGATAACGCTATCGAGGCAGATGACGCTAGTGAACGTGATTTCTTAATAGGTATTTCTGAGAAAAAAATAAGAACCATTTGTCACTGTCTAAGTTTGAAGCTAATCTTTCTCCTGGCAATAGCTAGTATTATTATAGAATATTTTTTTTATTACTTTTAAAAAAAATTAAAGTGCTATTCCATGCTTAGGAAAGAAAAACCGACCAGGTCGACCTGGTCGGTTTCCAGGAGGCGCGGGTTCGAGTCCCGCTACGTCAAAATTTTTATACATTTTCTAAATAAGTATTTTAGTAGCAAACGTTTTCATCACGAGGAGCTCGTGACCGTGTTTCCCCATTACTACTCAAATTGAGCAATTCTACCCTTCCCAACATAATTATTGCCTTCTACATTTACTGCCCATAATGGCAAGCCAAAACGGGGCCTTTGGACCAGAGAAGTGTATCCTCTGGAGGGAAGACTCACTTCCATGGGATCGCTGTTCCCTAACAATTCGTCACAGTGGTATAACTCAACGAAACGAAAATATTAATTATTTCATTTCTTTGAGTGAGAACCGATCCTTGTCGTGTTTACACTTACACGATTGCATTACTGCGCCTCGACTGGACACAAGACAATATTTTTTATTTATTAGTAGAACCCAAGACAATATTTCTTTTAATTTGTGTCTGTTTGTCTGTACGTTTATTCATGCAAATCTTAGAAACAGGTTAACCAATTTAAATGCAGTTGTCACTAATGGATTCTGGTCTGTTTGTTTTATTTAAAACGGTTCACGCGTGAAAAAAAATTACGTCAATATAAAGAGTTGCATGCGACAATACAAAACAAGTTTGTATTGAATTTTCTAAAATTTTAGCTATCAATGTGTGGATATTATTTTTAAAATGATAATGTTATTATATCGAAAGTAAATGAAATAAGCAGAAAAAAAAAGTAATTATGTTGTACAAGCAGGCGAAGCCACACGCGGGCCGCTAGTATATAATATAATGATTATATCACGATTCTCGATATCTTAATAATATAAATAAGGATGTAAATATAAAATAAAATACCTATAACGACTTCCTTGACATTATAAAAAATAATTATATTATTAAAGAAGTCGTGCTTACATCAAATTAATTACAAAGAATCTTATGTTTGTTGGTGTTAAACTAACAAATTTAAAGTTACCGTACACACGTAGCGTTCCGGCGCGTAGGGCCCGTCCGCACAGGGTTATTTTAACGAGAGGTTTTTATTTTTATTCGAAGCCATCGTGGCTCAGGGGTCCAAGGATGTAACTGTAATGCGACGGTTGTGGGTTCGATCTACACTAGGGGGAATGAATTATTATTATTTTCGTTTATTCAAAGTCGGTAAAGGGAGGTCTTATCACAATGTTGTCTCTGTCTACACTGCTGTGTGCCGCAACCAGAATTATAGTTGGTATTCGTACGCACTGCGAATACAACTTCCTATGTTCTGTAACATGTAGTTGTAGTTCAGTCCCCGGCTGTGGTACATCTCTCAAATTGACAACCAAACTGAATATGAATTTATCTAATTCTAATCAGTTGTATAAAACACCTTGAGTTTCATTATCCTACGAAATTACGATTATATATCGTAATTTCTTAAGCAATTACACTAGCAATAGCATTAAATTTGGTGTATCTAGAGATATTTTCTTAGGGGAGTTGCTAAACCTTAGCTTTCCTCAGATATGTTCGTGTAAATGTAGTTTTTTTTATTTTTCTTGCCAAATTTTTTGTAAGCAAAAGTTATATAAGATTATTTTTGAAGTAGTTTACGCCCATGGGTGTCGATTATAAATTACGAACTCAAATAACACATACAGCTCACCTATACGAGTACATATATTATAGTATAGATAATATATGTATATATATATACATATATAAGTCAATAAATATCTTCGCAATACTCATTCTACATTTGATTGTAGCCAGAGTCACCAGTCACTAGTCCACTGTACGAGGAAAACAGATTTAATCATGAAAATATTAATTTGCATCGCCTTCCTCCTCGCGGCCGCCATGGCCAGCTCTGATAAGCCACACTACCACGAGAAAGATGCCCCGGAACTGTTCGAGAAGTTCATAAAAGACTACGATAGACACTACGAGAGTGAGGCTGATAGGAAGATACATTACGACGCCTTTGTGGAGTCCTTGCGTCAAATCAATAAATTTAATGAGGAGAGTGACAGTGCCACCTTCGATATAAATCAGTTTGCCGATTTTACCCATCAGGAGTTTGAAAAAATGAGGGGTATTCCAAGTATGTTTTATTTATATTTTTATAAGGGTTGTTAATAGTGGCCGGTCATTTAATGTTAATAGGCGCCGGTGGCGCAAGGGTATAAGCGTGTGACGTAAACGCGATAGATTGTGGCTTCGACCCCTACTCGAGGATATGAAATATTTATATAAATTTATAATTCCATTTCTTCCCTCTGGAGTCGGGGTATAACGCAGCGTTGAGTTCCGCACACAATGCCTCCAGCATTCGGCGAACAGTGGGAAACGAAGTGTTTTAACGCTAGGTTCTCTCTATCTACCATGCTACATGAGATATACAGAAAAGAGAAACTAAAAGAATGTGAAACTAATTAATTTTTATTTAATATATAAAAATGGCATTAACACAGTGCTTCTACAAAATATGAAAAGACCACATAAACCCGCAAACCACAACCAGTCACACGTTTGTGCCACTGCGCCACGACTGGCCTCAACTGCCACGATTGTTGTTGTTGATATTTATTATTGAGATTTAATTTTGTTTTCAGGAATCTCGGAAAGTTCCAAAACATCTTAATCAGAAAAAAAAGGGAAATTTCGAATTGCTCCACGGCCTTTCTGTATTTATGTTAATTAAATTACATTAAAAATTCACTTCTTTTAATTATTTAAATTACAATTAAACATTATAGAATTCGATTTTTTATCATTATAGAAATAAATTCCTATAATATTTTAAAGATTATCTCCTAACTCCTATGTTAAGGAGTTCTGTCCCCTATCATAATCATATACTATAAGAGACACATAGTACGTGCCTATAAGATTTAAGGATTTCCTACGATTTCGCAATATATCGAGGATTCAGCGGAAAGTAGGGAAAAAGAATTAATACAATAAACCAATTGGCATATTCATTTTGTATGAAATGAACTACAAATATTAATTAGTAATTATGTTATGAACTTTTTTTAACAGAGTTTTTTGGGTGAAGAAAAAAAACAAAGAATTAAAAAAAAATTAGGTACACCATTTATTTCATTTTTAAACAAATAAATAAACTAAAATGTCATTATATCAATTATTATAACTAACTTAACATTAATTTATTTAATTTCATAATATATAATACGGAAATCGGTATCATGCATTGACGGACTTACTTATACGAATATTTTGAAAATCAAAAATAAAGAAATGTCAATAAAAAAAAATACGAAATATTTTAGAGATATCATTTATTATGTTCAAGTATTATTTTTTTACAATTAAACTAAACTAACACGAAGAACTCAAAGACAACTCATTATAAACAAACAAAGATTTTTATTAGATTTTTTTTTCGAAATGTAACCAGCGCGAAAAATTGAAAAAAAATCCTCCAACTGGGAATTGAACCCCCAACCGTCGCGTTTAAAGTCAGCCCATAGTTTTTCATAAGTAAATGACAAAATTATGCCAATAAAGCGGTTAAAGCGTCTAAGAATTGAGCCCGTTGTGATAAAGGCAATGTTATGATAGATGAGTCCACATGGTCCAAGGACACGGTCACTCCACTTTTTGTCGCCGCTTGTTCGAAGGCCGCGCCAAATAAACTGGAAAATAAGCAGGTTTATACATTTTTTTAGCTTTACCCTGCACCCTGTTATGAATTTAAGGCACTTCGTTCCCATTAAGATATTTCTGTTACTCGCTTTTTACCGATTCTCGAGACAAAATATTAAATATTGTAGTCCCCACGTTGAGCGAACGATGTGGGTTCGATATTCTTGAATTGAATGAATTATTATCATTTTCCCATCGTGGTAGTAAGTCCGTCACTCAACACGCCTAATCTGTATGTGGGACAAAGTGGAAAACTGAAAAAAAAAAATCTTAAAATATATTTAAAGCTGATAATAATAAAATGAACGAATGAATTATTTATTTCGCCGATCGAACCCACAACTACCGTGATTGTAGATGGGTCAGAGACTATTGACCCAAAACGGCTTTAAAAGAAGAAAAAATTATTACTACAAAATAAGATACTGTTAGGTTTTATCTATATCCGTTGAATGGTTTTTGTGTGAAAGTGGAACAAAAAAATATTCTCGCTAACTTTCACTTATAATATTAGTAGTGCTTATAATATATATAGTGAATTATTCAATATAATAAACCTACTTTCTAGGCTCCTGCTGGAATCTAGGTGGTAGGCCCAAAATCAAACAATTGGAGTCCTTAGACGAAGTGGCTAGAAGAGGTCGTCCGGAACCCGAACTCGCGACCCACCGCGCCGCCTCCGACAGCCAGAGGGGACCGCTGAGTATTGACGATTCCGGTGTACCCTGGAAGCATAATAATATTTTAGATTTAAGGCCAGTCATGGCGCCGGGGCACCAAATGCGACTGTAACATGGGCACATGCGTACCTCCGGCACGACGAAGTAGTGGAAGGGGCCGGCCAGCAGCGCGCGCTTGGCGGCGCACAGCCCGCGCCGCAGCGCCTCGCCCTCCGCGCGCGGCTGCAGGCACGCCAGCGCCAGCTGGAAGCCCTCCGAGCGGGGCACCGTGTCCTGCGGCGCAATGCACTTTCAAATTAGTTACTTTATATTAGATGTTTAACTTTATATTAGACTATTAATCCTCAAAACCTCATTTTTGCTAAAATGACGTAGGTCTGGGGGCCCTGGGATGTCAACCTACATTGGATTGTCTTTAATGTGGTTTTTAAATATACTATACATTTCACTACATAGACTAATTATGGATGAATTCCTTTAGATATGTATAAAGAAATGACCCCAGTACAGATATAATACTGTTTTACTTAATAACTAAATAAATATAATATTGTTAGCGTACTCGTGTAAAAGAGGGTAGATTTGGGTGAAAATAATTATAAAAGCAGTAGAATTGTGTCAATCGGGGGACAGTTGCGTG
>DWAN01002443.1:0-15127 GCA_018230445.1 Heliconius hewitsoni
TGTTTTTTGCAAGCGGGGAGAGGTCCACACTGACGTACGTATTCGTAATTTGTGTAACTTCGTATAGGGTGTATGATCAAACATTTAATACACAATTTCAAAAGATATGGTATTTGAGTACAGAATAAACGTCGATATAGAAATTATTATGTATAGGAGTAAATTAAAATAATATTAAATAAGTAAAACTCACAAAATAGCAAAGGAAAAGAAACATAACAGGGCACGGATCAATGTTCGTGGTGTGTTTTATTTAATATTTATAAGAAAATGTTATATAGACCAGTCGAGCTAGACCAAGCAAGAGTAAACGCGATAAGTTGGGGATTTGACTTCTAAACATGGAAATAAAATTTCATTTTGGTAACGAGGCACATAGCAGGGTAGGCAGAGTTAACCTGGAAACCTTGTGTTAAGTAAGACACTCCGTACCCATTAAGACTACCGTTCCCCAAATTTCGTCGAATTCTGAAATGATTGCGAGTTGATTTGCGGATGGCGGTTTGTTTAATTTTCTCCAGTGGGTTAAAGCCCACAACCGTTGAGTTTACGCCACGATAGCCTCTTTTTATCATTTATAATTAATATAAAAGTTATCACCGAGACACAAGTAAGAAAAAGCGATAGTTTTATAAGAAAAGAATTAATATTTTAAAATATTATATATCTAAAACCCATTACATTAAAACAAGTAAAATATTATATTACAACGAAGTAAACAACAAGTTAATTTATAAAAAAATTAAAATAGAAAGTATAAACCTTCAAAAGTATTCAATTAATTCAAATAAGCTTTGTAGTCAAAAGAATATTTTAAGAGGAAACGTTACAAAGAAAATTGCGTCAACGGCTAATGAAAACAATTTTATGCAAAACTGAGTAAACCGATGTTAATAGAGTATTAGACACCTCTAAGAAAAATCCAGGACTCATAAAGTTTCTTAGAACATAAATGCTGGCTGGGACAAGAAAATTTGTTTAGACAAAATAATGAAAGTGATTATTTTTCTATTAAAATATGAAAGTGGTTGTTTTTGTATTAAAATATGCAAAATGTATTGTTTAAATACACTGATGATATAACTAGAAAATAGAAATAACTTTTAAAAAATAAATTTCGTAAGGACTTTCATCGGGTTTGTGGGTACAAATTATATTGAACGAATGAAATAACTAACAAATAGAAATAACTTAAAAAAGTTGAAAACATAGAGACTTACATTATGAAAACATAGAGACTTTCATTATGTTTGTGGATACAAATTATCTTCTTATCGCGTGTAAATAACTCGTTTCCACTTAAACAAAAGGTCTAACTAGATATTTTTTTCTTTCTAAAAAATAAACGAGAGAATGGAGAGTTTTCTCCACTCACACTGTTATAAAGAAAAAAAAATAACAAATCGAACAAAATAATAGGAAACAGATTAAATTACATGTTTTTTTAACAATTTTATTTGTTCAAGAAAGGGAAACATTAAGTTTCTTTACACATCATTTCATGGGAAAAAATATAAATCAATACATCAAAATTAAAACTAATCATAAATATAAAAATATAAATTGAGGCACGTGGCGCAATGGCACAATAAGTAACTGTCAGCGCGACGTTAATGGGTGCGATTCCCATCCGGAAGCACAAATTATTTTCACTTTCTCGTTCTAATATCAAGATAAATCGAGACGTACATCCGGTACTGATCATAATGTCTTGAAAACTAGGCAAGAATTGAGGAACCGAGTGACTCAAGTTTATGTTCCCTCTGTCGTGCGGGATACTACAAGTATAAAAATTACATAGAAATTTAAATTGGTGTTCCACCAGGGAGGAGCTTCCTTAAACCCGAAAAAAGTAGCTAGAACCAAATTTTGAGCTTTAACTACCCATTCGTCTAAACCACCACGTCTCTGTTCAACAATTAGCGACAACACTCGCATTGCCATTGCAGAAAGTTATTTGCTTGTACAATCAAAAGTAATTATTACTTATGAAGCGATTTGTCTTATATTGTGTTAAAAATATATTGTGTACCAAAAAGGTATATTGTGTTATTTTTTTATTCAATGAAGCCGTCTGGTAGTGGCACAAATACAAAACTGTAAATATGACGGATGTGGATTCGATTCTCACTCGGGAGAGTGAAATTTTTTTTATGGGAAATTTTCCCTCTGTCTACCTCGCTGTGTGCGGGATACTATGTGAAGCTAATTTAATTTTAAATAAAACTGATATTTATTTTTCAGTTTCACGTTATAACCCTCGCATTGCAGGATAGGCAGAGCGAACTAGGCAACCTAGTTTTAAGACATTTCGTTCCCAATACAGTAATTCTGTCCATCATCTTCCGGCGAACTCCAGTGGCGTTGCATACTGAGTGGTGGACCTCAACGCCGCAACAGTACAGTTGTACGGATAATCCTGTACAAAATAAACAAATCAACTTTTTTTTATCGTATTTAAAAAAGTCGGAGGCGAATGTGTCAAGATCGCGGGTGACAAATAACTTGGGTAGAGACACCGTTAATTCTTCCGTAAACAGGGGACTGACAAATCGGTGCTATTTCATTTTGAACCATTTGTTTTGCGAGATATTTTTTTATAGAACCCTTTTTTTGATGTTGGCTTGGTTTTATGAAAATTCTATTTTAGCCTAGAAATAGCTTTAAATGTTACGTATAAAACAGTTTTTTTTTCGTACAATATATATAACTCAATCGTAACCATACAATGCACTGACGAAATTATTAGTCTTTAAAGTTGAAATTTGGCATCTAGAAAGTATATATATTCCTAGATATAATATTTATTAAGATTTTCTATTTTACGTCTTAAAGTTCACCAAAACCAAACTCAAAAAATACACATCTATACTTAGGGAATAAATATCAATATGCAGGAACTCTATATTTGGAGATTTGATTACAGTCAGTGGAATATTTATGTATAAAAATGTATGTAATTATATTAGATATCTCTGATTGATTTTCGTTAAACCCTATACGCAAAATTAGCCAGTCATGGCGTCGGGTCACAAGGGTGCTACTGCAAATGCAATAAGTTATGGGTTCATTTCCTCGAGTAGAAATCTATTCTACTCGAGGAAATGAAGTATTTAAAATTTTTATTGCCTTGCTCTTCTCTTCAAGCGCGACGCTGATCTCCGCCACTCAACGCAACGCAATGCCTCCAGAATTCAGCGGAAAGTAGACACCGAAAGTGTCTTATTGGAAACGGAGTGTCCTAACACTAAGTTCTTAAGTATCTTCTGTCTTCTGCTGTATGTAATATACAACATCAAGCTGAAAAAAAGTGAATAATGGAGTGCCTCAACACTAAACTAGGCTGAACCTTCGCGAAAACGCGAGAAATGTCTAAAGATAAAAAAGTACATAGAAAAACACATATGTTTACATCTAAAGCTTTTTTCCGCTTCAGCATATCAAAAAAGGCAGAGTAATTCCGACTTTATTGCAAGAACAATAGAATGTATTTTACAATGGCGTCAGTTAACTGTTTACGGTTACGTAAGAACATTCATCACACGGTCTCAGGGAAAACCTACTGTAATCTACATGTCGAGGAAATAAGTTGCTTTAAAGGTGTTCCGTAAGAACTGAATGTATGGATTTTTCGGTAAATAAACATTGAAGAATGTGATTTGAATTCAATTGTACAGAATTTTTGGAAAATATATAGTAATTACATAAATTTTTATTAAATCATTTTTTTTATTTCAAAAAATAAGAGTAACTATTTCGTAACTTTCTAGATAATAAAAATATTTTTAATAATAGGTTCTATTTATAAAATAAAAAAAAAATATTTTGCAATAACAGGGACTATACTATGAGAGATTTGAACATACAACCATCGGGATTAGTCAAAAACGTCTAAACTACATCTTAATTTGAGCTCTACCTGTACTATCTATATAAGAAATTATATATTTTTAGCTTCTACTTTATAATGCACATAACAAGAATGAACTTAGAAAGCTACTAGGATATTACGACACTCCGTTTCTCATTAAGACATTTCCGTTCCCCCATTTTCACGGAATTTTTGAGAAATTGCGTGTCGTATAGTGGAGTTTAATATCGAGCTTTGCCTTGTTACAGGTAGGTTCCCTCTGCCTTATCTGATATGCGCGGGATACAGCGTGAAATTGATTTCTTTATTGTTTTTCATATTTAGAAACACTAACACAACAGTCCATTGTCTAACATTGTTTGATTCCCACTCGGGAAAACTTTCAATTATCCTAGTTCCGGTAGGAAACAAAGTACGGCGTTGAGTTTCGCCAATCAACACGTAATATTTGGAAATTGAGTGGAAAGTAGGAAACTTTATAATTTAATAATTTCTTAAAACTTACTTGTTTCTCTTAAAACTATATAAATAAATAACTAAATATAGTATAAATAAAACAAGTTTTAATCATGATTGAATTTAATATTCCATTACTGGCGAAATAGTTGACGGCACTGAAATGTAGCGGGAGAGATAATTTATAGCTCGGTCGTGTTACGACTAGAAATAGCAGTAGGATGTACTGAAGGACGATTTCATATATTTATTAATATTATATAGAGTTAACCTTCAGATATTGAATATAGGTTATATTGTTCTATTATTTGTTAAAAATCAGCTTCACGCTGTATCCCGCGGACAGCGTGGTAGGCAGTGAACGTGGTGTTAAGACACTTCGTTTCCTATTTTTCACTGAATTCTGGAGGCATTGCGTGTTATGTGGCGGAACTCCGCGCCGCGCTTTGCTTTGACATCAGATCGAAGAAATGAAAATATATACATTTTTTTATAGTTTCACGCTGTATCCCGCACACAGCATTGTAGACAAGGAACTCGGTATGAAGACACTCTGTTTCATATTTTCCGTCGAATTCTAAAGGCATTACGTGTTGAGTGGTGGAACTCAACGCTGCGCTTTGCTTTGACATCGGAGCGAAGAAATGAAAATATAAATGTGAATAAATGAAAAAAAAATGGACAATGTTAGATATTTTTTATAAGAGAGTACTTTTTATATCTTTTAAATATTTCTTTACCTTTGGCAGCAAACATTAATTACTTCTTGTAGAAATCGAAGCCGCACTATTATAATTAAACCTCACCACCACACAATCACGACGGCCTCAATTCACTTGTAAATATAATATAAAATTTAATTAACTTCTAAAATTTACCATCCAAAAGTCATGTGCCTATAAGATATTTAGCAAAAGCACGTCCGTCCGTCCGTCCCGATTGTCATACCCTCGTAGTCCGTTAGACGTATGTACGTAAATTTAATTTTGTATGGGCATGTTTCGGACAGTTGACAGCTTAGTGAAAATTTATTATGTTTTCCACTACTATTTTCTACTACATTATATCGTTTTTAGTTTATTATCCGACTGTAGCCTTAATTAGAACTAGAGGTCAGCTAGGTTTAATCAAAATTAAAAAAAAACATATATATATAGATATTATTACATTACCAAATTCAACAAATTTATATCTACATAGATATAAATTTAACAAATTTATATTTATGTAAATATAAATTTATATCTATGTAGATATGAATTTGTTGAATTTGGTAGAGTATTATTTACATATACATATGTATATCTAATATTAAGTCACTGACAGACAACGCACTTAGAAAATTGCATAACATAATGTTGAAATTTTGCATGAAGTATTTCTAGCAAACAACAGGATTTCCAGCATTCCCAGCATTCACGCAACCAACATTATATCTGGTAAATGGCAAATGATAGGAGTATGTTGAATATAAAAAAATCGGCTACATTAAAAAACTTTATCGTCAGAATAAAAACTAAAACACCAGATGTAACATATGAAATCAGAAGACTTAAATGGAAATTCATTTAAATGAAAATAGGTTGGACACATGAGGAGACGTCAGGATGAATAGAGTTACAAAGTAACAGAATGGTAGCCCAGAGAAAGTAAAAAGAACTGAGGCAGCCCTCAGAAAGTTGAAGCTTATCAAAATTAATCCATCTAAGCCCTTTGACCTATACAACATAAATCTTGGTTAATGGTTGCAATTTTCTTGAAAATATATCTCTCTGTCCTCACCCTTTATCAGTTAACATAATGAGAAAGATAACAGTAAATCCACATAGTAAATCATAGTAAATCAACCACAAGAATCAAAGGAAATTACTTAGACTAGACTTATATGCTCTCATAAGTTATGAAAAAACACGATGAAGCTTAAGATGTATAGAATAATAGCAGGCAATATTTCTTCTGTATCTTTTTGTATGTGTAAATAGGTTTGAGGCCAGTCGTGGCGCAGGGGCACGAAGTGTGACTGTAAACGCGACTGGTTGTGCGTTCGAGTCCACTCGAGGAAATGAAATATTTATTTAAAATTAAATTTCCATTTCTTTGCTCTGGTATCAAGGCAAAGCACGGCGTTGAGTTTCGCCACTCAACACGCAGTGCTTCCAAAATTCGGCGGAAAGTTGGAAATGGAGTGTCTTCTTCTACGTTCCTTCTGTCTACCCTACTGTGTGCGTGATGCAGCGTGAAGCTGATTAAAATTTATTCTTTTTAAACAGTAAATTTCAAAAGTTCGCTGTTTTTAACGTCAATTTTATAGTCTTAAACTATAAATTCGGTTTTTACATTCATATTATAATGAAAGATGAAAATTTACTTACTAAATTATAGTAGTTTTCATTTCAGAACTCAAGTCTTCATGAATGTTTTGTGCAATGTTTTTAATTTTATTTTTTTAATAAGACTCTGATATAAATTTAAGTAAATATTTCATCTCCTCGAGTGGGGATCGAACCCACAACCAGTCAGTTTTACAGTAACACTTCGTGCCCTTGTGCCACGACTGGCCTCAATTGCCAGATTATATATAAATACTAATATTTATATATAATCAGGTATTTAAATTATATTTATAAAAGTAGATTTTATAATATTTTTTAGTACTTTATTTCAATACTAATGAATACTAGTATTCATTAGTAACAAATTTAAATACTACCATACCACCACCATATGGAGATCATATCGTTTACCGTTAACAACCATACATACACATCTTAATTTAAAAAACAGCTAATGCATATTTTTTTATCTTTATATTTTAACTAGTTTTCTATGGTACTTTATTTATATATAAATTTTATATGAAAGTCTTTTCGACACATTAAATTTGGTATTTAATCCCTAGTGAGTTTATGAGTGCGCTGAATTTCCCAAAGATCCTACTAGAATTATGAACGAAAAACTGGTTTTTATGTTTTATGGTCCATAGAAACAAACCGTAAACGCTCACTAATAAAAACTTAATAATAATTTACTTAAAACAAGTTCTATAAACACAAGTCTGTCAAACGGAAACCGATAGAAAAAAAAACAAGAATGTTAAAAAAACAACATTTTTAATAGCAATAACAATTAAAAGTTTACCCTTAGTTATCTATTTTGCTAAACGCTTCAAGTTCTAGCTTCCACTCGGCTTAACCGCTGAAAGTTTGAGAAAACGGGAGTATTAAATTTTTAATTGAATTTTTCAATTACACCCAGCCCTTGAGCGTAAGCAACACTTTTTGAAACGACCTTCGGCGATTCAAGGAGCCATGTTTACCGCCTCAAACAAGAACGTACCAATTCGAAAAGATCCATCGAAGCCCATCTCGAAATAGACAAATAAGGCGGTTTTGGAGATCAAATATAAATGGACATTTAAACAGCCTTAGGCGACTTTCTGGTAAAATCTAATATTCCATTATGAAGGAAACGGTCAACATCAAGGACCATAATAGAGCTTACCTTTGAGCTTAATATGAATGAGAATTACAGAGAGAGAACTTCATCAATCATCATTCTCTCTCAACTCAGTGTGACTGTAAATGATTGTGGGTTCGATTCCCACTCGAATGAATTTCTTTCTTTTCTTCACTCTAGTAACAAGGAAAATCGTGGCATTGGGTTCCATTACTCAATACGCAATGCCTTAAAATTTCGGCGGTAAGTGGCGAACAGAGTATTTTAACACTAGGTTCCCTCTGCCTACCCCGCTACATGAGGAAGACCGCGTGAAGTTGAAAAAAAAACTCATTTACTTATTTATTGTGTGAAAAAATATTAATTATTCAGCTTAAGTAAATCAATCAGTTTTACGCTGTTTCCCGCACACAGCAGGGTAGGCAGAGGAAACCTAGTGTTAAGACACTCCATTCCCTCCATAAATCTTCGGTTCTACAATTAAAATTATTAAATTAAGAAAAATTATTAGTCAGTCAAAAAATAAAAAATAAAAATTAACAAAGAATGCGGCCAACCATAAATTGTAAAAATTGAATAAAATCAAGCAAACGCGTAATAACAACCATTTTTTGACCGTCGATCGTAAATATAAAGTTTATTCATGTTATCTCTACAACAATCGAGGATCGGTAATTTAATGCATTAATCATAGAAATTTCCACACCATAACCCATTTTCAATTTCAAGTTTGGAGGTCAGTGGAATTTATAGCTTATCCTTGTGCGGAACTATAAAATATAAGCGGGTACTACTATGGTGTCCATGACTTGTATACATACAGTATGGGTAAAAGTTAATATAAATGTATGTTTATATATATGTATGTTATAAGTAACCTTAATATTGTCATTAATGTTCGGTCCAAGTGTTATAACCGAACACTAACGCGGCGTAGCCTTTGACACTCCCGGCGCTAATATTGTAAGGCAGTGCATATTCGGAGCGCGTACTGTCCGGTAGCATTCATTAGCATAGCAAGCAATAAAGCAACTTTTAATTGAAATACTATTTTTATTATCATCTCGCTAATCTCCAGCTAAATAGTGTAGGCCACGTCCCCTACAATTAATATATCGAAAAAGTTGTTGTTTGTATTTGATTTCCAATCAAAATTTATCTTCGTACCGCTGTTGAAAAGTAGATAAAATAATTATATTAAATAAGGTTATAGGACTACGAAAAATAAGATGCAACAAAGGTAGTAACAACAATTTTTATATAGCTCGTTGAAAGATGTAAATTATATCTAACATCTCCTAAATCAAGAAATTAAGAATGTTAATATAATTCTTTAACTAACTGTAACTTTGCCCGCGTGGTCAAAGTAAAATATTCTATGTGACCGTACTATTAGGACACCTACGTCATTTAATATAATGGGCATCGATAAATTGACTGTGCAACAAAAAATAATTTTCTACCTCTAACCTTAGTTCCTGAGATTAGTGCATTCAACCAAACACATTCTTCAGTTTTATAATATTAATATAAATAAACACAAATTCTTTTTCTTATATAACTAAAACGCTATAAACTATACAATATTTTGATTTTAAAATCAAAATCATATTTTAGAATTTGTATAAAATTGTGGTTTCCGGTACATAACGTGTACCGTACTGTACTATCTATATTATAGAGGTGTTTCGGTATCAGGGTCTGGGTATTTGCGGGGTCTGGGTATTTGCGGTCGGGCGGGACTTTTAAATAGCCCATTGAGCGCACCTTGCGATGTATTTAACTAATATCATATTAAAGAATTCAATATAATTATTTTATTTTTGAATAAACAGGGAGGGAGGTGTGGGTTTGATTATCACATGAGGAAATTAAATATTTGATATTTTTATACGTTCGCTCTTGCGGCAAAGTGTGGCGTTGAGATCAGTCGCTCAACATGCAACACCCCCAGAATTAGACTGAAAGTGGTGAGCGGAGTGTCTTAACACTATATAACGTTAAATAAAAACAGCTTCCAGATAAAAAAAAAGTTTGGAAACCAATTTAAAATATACATATAATTATTATGAACTGAAACGATGATGAATGAAACTTATATACTTTTAGGCTATCGTAATATAATAGATTTGTTTAAATTTATTTTCGAATGATTTAATTTAGTTATCATTATTTTTAAATAAAATAAATTATTTTTGTGAACATGTAAAAAAAATATTGTATTTTTTTACATTTTCTATAAGATTTTACAATGATTTTGTTTATATTTACAATTTACATGTCTTTTTTTATTGTGATGTTGTGCGAAACAATAAAATAATGTATCTAATTTTTATTTTAAACTTACACTGTGTTTTCCTGTAGCATAGTAGACAATTGTGATATAAAAACTTACCTGAAACAAAAATATATACAAATTAGCACATATAAAATAATAATAAAGTAGTTGATATTTTTACTATACATGTGTTTGTGATAATAATAAAACTTAAGAAGTTTCCGAAATCTATATTTTTTTCCATCTATATTTTTGATATTAAACGAACATTAATATAATATTGTTAGTTTAATATATATGACTTACCCCGCATATATAGATAGAGGGTACCTAGTGTAAAAACACTCCATTATTCACTATTCGCTCATTTTCGAGTGATAAAACTCAACACGAAAATAAAAGATGTTAACTAAAATATATTTTCTGATAATAAAGTTTATTGAAGCAATATAAAACCTGGTCAAGAATCAAACCCACTGCCAGACGAATCATTAGCATTAATAGTACTAATAAAAAAAAGGTTCGATACAAACCAACCAAACAAAACTAAGATATTTATTAAATCCAAGCAATTGGCTAAAAGACCGACGCCTGTTCCCTCTAATGAAACTGAAATACGTTTTATCTTCACAAACTAGATCAATTTTCTCGTAATCCCTTAATAAGGATCTAATTGATACAAGATCATCCTAATTGTAATTAGAGTAAGTAAACTACTGTAGGTATTCATTTGTTAGTATTTTAAAAGAAAAGTTACAGGGCATGGTAGGGCAGCGTGTTTGATTGTAAATGTAACGGTTGCGGGTTCGATTTCTACTCCGAAGATTGAAGTTTTCATTTCCTCCCTCTGGTAACAACACAAAAAGATGCGTTGAGTTCCACTATACAAAAAGCAAGCTCTCGCAGATAGGATGTAAAAAAAAACATATAATTGATATTTTAAGGAACTATCATGTTAATTTAACTTTACATCTTATAAAAGTTTTCTTTCAGCTATACGCTCATGGATGCTGTTGCTTCCGTTCCCCACTTTCCGCTAAATGACGCATGTAGTTGCGCAACTCAACGCTGCGCTTTGCGTCGTTATCAAAGCAAGGAAATGAAAATATTAAATATTGGAGCTAGCTAACCAACATCTTACTTATAAATAGCTCTTAGCCATCATAATTATAACCTGCCTGCCCTCGTTCCGCTCAACTAAACTAAATTATACAGTTAGTAAGGGCAACCACTAGGTATAAAGTGAGGCTGTTGTGTACTCGCAGGTACCTATTCTATAGGTAATCTTATCAGTCAGTAAAATACATGTGTATCACGTATAACACTTTGTTTAGTTTCACGCTGTATCCCGCATATAGCCAGAAAGAGGGAACCTGGTGACTTAGTGTTAAGACCGTTCCTAAACGGAAATGTAAGACATTTCCCTTTCTCACTTTTCGTCGAACTCTCAGACGTGTTAAGTGGCGAAACTCATTCACGAGGGTCGTTACAAAAATTTTAGAACGATTTTTTTGTGTTTTTCATCGATCTAAATAAAGCAAATTAGTATGTATTTTTTAAGCTTTTCAGAAATCTTATTCTTTTATTAAAGCTATTTATATAAAATTCTATAAACGACATAAGGAATGTAATAAAATAAAATTTAAAAATCATAATTTCTATTCCGCTACCACTTTCTAAGGAACTAAACTGAAATAAAAATATTTTAATAACTAGTATTATTAAGATGAATATGTAAATATACTATTACATAAAGTTAAGTTGACTTTGTTCAGCCTCTTTTAAATTATTTTTCATAATTACACGGTACTATCGTGGACGCACAGTAATCAAATTAGTTATTCCGGAACAAAGAGTTTATTATTCATGGAAACGTGAAATGCTATATTGTGATATATTTTTAGTTTCATAGTTTTTCCACCATAGTGCGGTAGGTAAAAAAAACATAGGTTCAAGACATTCTTTCTGTCCAAATCCGCTGAATTCGCATTATGCGTTGAATGGCGGCACTTAACGCCCCGTTTTGTTTAAATTTTTCCGGTGTCGGTATATATAATGATAAAAAGGGTAGAAGGAGAAGACAGGAAACCACGTGGTGAACAATCGTCGCCAAGAATCTGGTGCGGTGAAAATTTAATGCTAGATTTTATATTTATTAGATTATTAATGCTTAATTAAGTGCTTGATTACGGAGAGGGACAACGTCGAATAAAAAGAAGAGGCACGAAAGTGAAAATTGAAGCTACAACTATCTCGCTTACAATATAGTAGTCAGTATTTATTTGTATTGTAAGTTTAAAAACGCTTTTCTTAGACAGTCTTCTTGTAAGCTCTTAATGTTTTTGTAATTGATTTCACACAACGATTATACACAAGAAAATTATTTTTTACTAGTCCAACATAAGAGCTGGCTTAATGGCTAGAGTGCTTGGAAGTTATAAAAGAGGCGTGGGTTTGAATTCCGCTACGACATTTTTAACGTTCCCTCAAAAACATTTCAAACCTTGAACCTCCATAGTTCAAAAATAATATTTTTAGAATATGCCACTAGCTACTATATATTAATGTAGTTAAAAGAGATTGATTGAATCCTAGCGTTAGTCCCGTTTTGTTTATTGAAATACAATTTAGTTATAAAAATTTCATAACAAGAAAATCCATTAATTTGATTAACTACGAACAAAAAATGCAACGCAAAATAGAGACCTGATCGAAATACAGTGATATTTATATTGTAAGAGATAAATGTGAGCTAAAAAGTATTGGAGATAATATGAAATTATTAAAATACAAAATACTAGTATATAGGCATGTCTTTATGCAGTAAAAATATAATAATATAGTGTTATGACTCTCCATTCCCCACCATTCACCCAATTTCTGCCACATGGCGTGTTGAGTGGTGAAGCTCAAAATCACGCGTTTTTCCTTAGCGAAAAAATTAAAATATTTTATTACCAAATACATGTATCGAACCCAAAACCGTCGCGATTAGTCATACAATGTGCAGCTGTATCAGTACGCGCCGACCTCATTTTGGAAATTATAATTCTGTATTGATATTCTGGTGTCGAGGCTAAGCGCAGCGTTGAATTCTGCCACTCAACGCAATGCCTCTAGAATTCGGCAGAAAGTGGGGAACGGAGTGTCTTAACGGGATACAGCGTGGAGCTGACTTATTTAATTTTGATTTAACATATCCTATAGCAATATAGTTCTCTTATAACTTACAAATGATTAGGGAACCAGCTCGGTTCCTGCTCAAATAATCGGCGTTGCAATTCAATGAACGAGCACAGTGACCATTCGACCACAATTCAACTGTCATACTATATAGGATTTATAGTTCTATACCTGTATAAAGTAAAACTCTACTTTACTTTACTTTTACTTTACTTTAAATTTATATAAAGCTGCTAAATAGAAAAGTCACGTGGACACCGTAGCTTTATGACAATTTTAATTGATATTACAAATTTCAGGATAAATTCAAGATTAAAGCACCGAAAAAGGCTATAAAAATATTTATTTATTTATTATTGAGGCCAGCCGTGGCGCATGGGCACAGGGGTACAAGGAAAACGCGGTATGATGTGGCTCGTTGTATTAATGGGGAAAAGTGCGGCGTTGAGTTCCACCACTCAACACGCAATGTCTTTATAATTCATCGGTAAACAGAACAAAAGTGTCTTAATGGAAAAAATATTATTTACGATGATACAACGTGAACCTTAAAAAAAATAACGAGAGAAAAAGATGTTATCACTAAACTCGCCTCAAATTGACGACTCAATCCTTTTCATAGTCATCCAAAAAATGATACCGTGTTGTTTTTAACAGATGACGGCTAAATAAAGTGAAGTTCTGTAGGGAGAAATGGCCATCCATTAATTTTGGCCAAGTGAGTGTCAAGTAACGTTTTTATCTAAAGTTCTCAAAGGCAATCCGTTCTAATCGGGTTATCTGAGATAAATTGTGAAGAATTCTCGTTTCATTAATCATAATTTTTTTTCAATTCACCCATTTCTCTTTCTTCGTCTCCCCATAGCGCTAAGAAACTCGATATTGCGGTTTTAAGACAAACAAATGCATAAAATAAGAAGCAAAATGTTATGTATCAATATGGTTTTTAGTTCTGGACATGTAATTATTATATTATAAATTTTCTTGAGACCTGGAACGTTTAGATCTGTCCTTGAATTTGAAATACTATTGAATTTTAATTTAGAGCGATAACATAATATCACGGTGATATCTATAACAAATATAGAGAGATAATCAGCATTACTGAACAAATTATACATATTTAATGCATTTAATTTATTTTTTACTATTTCCCATTTTTCGCCAAATTCTGGGTGCATTGCGTGTTGAGTGGCGGAACTCAACACCGCATTTTTCTATCCGCATCGTTACCGTTATTAAATATTTCAATTCCTCGAACGGTAGTCGAATCCGCACGCGCTACAACTGGCGTGTAGGTGTTAAATTATAATAACTTAAACTTACTAAGTTAACTTAAAAACTGACATTCCTTAAGATGATTAGATTAGTAGCAGTCATCAGCACAGCTACCACAGTGTTAAAAACAACAACAGTTCTCCATTATCTCTGAATAAATAGTCCTATCTGGTTTGATCAACCACTACAACACAACAAAAAAATTACAGACACCCCTTATCCTACAATACGCTGTACATATTAGGATGAAATACGAAGAATTTAGAAGAGCCATAAAGTAGCCGCAATGGAGTTGTTGTGGGAAAAGATTAATCGTTGGGTCGGTATAGGGGTTTTTGTAAAATTTTTAGTACTCTCTTATTTATACATATATAGGCATATATTAAAAAAACACGCACATTAATATCTTTGTTGTTGTATAATTGTTTTTTTTTACTTTTGATCTTGTTTCCCGCATGTAGCAAGGCTGGCAGGGGGAACCTAGTGTTAAAGCACGCACGAGAGAATCTTTTCAAAATGATTTACCGTAAAACGCCACAACTCTTCAACTAAAACTTGGTGTGTACTCACAGAAGTCCCATGGACGTCGCCTACGCCCTGCGAGA
>DWAN01002444.1:0-15125 GCA_018230445.1 Heliconius hewitsoni
TCCTCGTCATTACAGTGACACCTATTACTACACTATAAGTAACTTATGCTAACATACATACTTTTATAAACTTAGAATTTTCGATTTTTATGTAAATAAACGATAAGACACTTTCGTTTTCCACTTTCTGATGAATTCTAAAGTCGTTACGTGTTGATTAGTGGAACTCAACGCCACCTCATGACCAAAGCGAGAAAATTAAAATGTAAAAAATATTAATTACATTTTTTTAAATATTAATTACATTTTTTTATTTTCCTCTCCATTCCTCGACTAGAAATCGAACCCACAACATAATTTTCATCATATAAATTATAAATAGATTACAAATTAAAATCAGTAATTATTAAATATATAAATCAACGAATAGTATAAAATATTGTTAAACTAGTAGAAAACAGCGTTTACATTTGCACACGTGAGTTTCCAAAATCCAATAAGAAACAATTACGGACAAGAAACAATAACAAGACACGGACAGACATCTTGCATTTAAATTCTATAATTAACTTTAATTTCATTTAATTGGAGACCAACTTTGTTTTCTTTCTTTAATTTTGTTACCCAAACGAGTCTCAATCTTGCAACGTATTCGATATAATACCCTCTCACTACTTTTTTACACTGTTAGGGTGTCTACGACACTCCCTTCCCCACTCTCCGCAAAATTTTAGAGACTTTGCGTGTTGAGTGACGAAGTTCAACGCCGCGTTTATCTACCAGAGCGAGAAAAGAAAAATATAATCAATCTCCCGAACGTGTATCGAACTCACAACCATACCGTTTACAAACAGAAGCTTTCCCACTACGCTACAACAATCTTAAAATTACACAAATTCTTTAAAAAATATTTTCATTTCAATATTATTATTAGACTATAATATTAAACCGCTATGCTAACATAAAATCCCAGGATTTATACAGAAAATTGTACTAAACCACAGCAAAATTCAGCGTCGGCATCTAATATTGAAATGCCGCAGATAGCAGATACGGAGCCCGTGAATTCCAACACATTATTGACGACGTAATAATATTACTGTTTATATGATAATTCTCTCTCAGTTCACGCTTCACGCTGTATACCCGCATATAGCGGGATAGGCAGAGGGAGTTTAGTGTTAAGACACTCTTTTTTCCACCTCCCGCCCAATTTTCCTGTAAGTTTTGTGTTGATTGGTGAAATTCAATGTTGCGCTTCCTCTGATCACTTAAGTAGAGAAATAAAAATATTTCATCTCTCAAGTGGAAATCGGACCTATATATGCTGTACCACGACTTAAAACGAATAAAAGTTAAATTGAATTAAATTTATATTAAATCACAAATTAAAATTAAATCACAACAATCTTAACACTAGATTCCTACTACCCAGTAGGAATCTAGTGTTAAGACACTCCGTTCTCCACTTTCCAAAGAAAATATAAAATGAATATCGATAATATTAGTAATAAATCAAAGATAAATTGCAATTGGTACTTTATTAAGCGTACAAAAGTAGTCTCAATCAAGTTATAGTATAAAATCTGTATAGAAATGACACCTTGTCCAGTTAAGTACGTACGACTTAATTAGTTTGTACGCTTGGACGGTGTTAATATATAAATAGATTGTAATAAAGCGCTTATTTGAGTAGATTTTAGGCTAGTCTTAGCGCAAGGGGACAAGCGTCTGTAAACGCAACAAGTGAAAGGTGAAAAACGGTTGCAGGTTCAACTCCCTTAATATTTAATATTTTAATTTCTTCGCTCTGGTAACGAGACACAGAGTGCCGATTTGAACCACTCGAGGACATGAAATAATTATTTACATTTATAATTTCATTTAATCGCTCTGGCTACAAAGCGAAAACCACTCAACATGCAATGTCTTCAGAATTCAGCGCTAAGTGGGTTACGGAGTGTCTTAAAACTAGATTCCCTCCGCCTACCCTGCAGTGTGCAGACGTAAAGCTTATTTTATACAGAATAAAAAGTATTCTATTCTACCATACAGTTACCTAGGTATTCATACATACATACATACAACAATTCCTTAAATACCGTAACGCATTGGATGCCACGCCGGTGCCCGCATTAGCGACATAGTGATCATGATTAGCTAATAGCTGTGGCTTTGACAATTACGCCTTAGAACCTACTCTAGAAATGATTTACTAATATTATATTATACGAACAATATATGTAGGATATAGTTATCATTTCTAGTATTTGTATAAGATGTCAAATAAAAAAAAATCAACTTCACGCTGTATCCCGCACACAGCAGGGTAGGCAGCGGGAACCTATTGTTAAGACATTCCGTTCCCCACTTTCCGCCGGGATCCGGAGGCATTGCGTGTTGAGTGGCGGAACTCAACGCCTCAGAGCGAAGAAATGAAGATATAAATGAAAATAAATATTACATTTCCTCGAGTGGGAATCGTACCCACAACCAGTCGATTTTACAGTCACTTTGTGCCCCTGAGCCACGATTGGCCTAAAAGACAATTTTTTTTTTGCGTCACGCTTTATCCCGTGAATAGTCGGGTACGTAGAGAAAACCTAGAGATCTAGTGTTGAGACACTCCGTTCTGATTAGGACACTTCCGTTCCCAAATTCTGGAGGCATTGAGTGTTGAGCGCGCTTTGCCTCGTTACCAGAGTGAGGAAGTGAAAATATTTAAAATATTTAATTTTATAGAGTGGGAATCGAACTAAAAACCTTTCGCGTTCACAGTCTCGCGCTTGTGCCACTACGCCACGACTGGTCTCTTATTGAATTTATAATAAATATTAGCACATTTCAATCTAAGAACATAAAAAAAGTGTTTAAAGACTAATTAAATAACTTTTATAATCGTATTAAAAGCGATGGCGCCGTCGTGGCACATTAGGTTAGTGGCTGTTACTGATCAAGTAGTATCTTTATTGGAATAATAATTAGAAAGCATGTGACATTTTGTCTTTTATTAATCAATTGATGTTATAAATGAATGAAAGCATAGCGAAAACGAAGAGAGAAATGGAGAACCGAGTGTTATAACACTAGGTTCCCTCTGTCTACCCTGCTGTGTGTGGGATACAGCGTAAAGCTCATTTTCATTTATGTGACTGTTTATATTTTTTTGTCTAATAATAAATCAAAGAAAACCTAGTGTTAAGCCACTCCGTTTCTCAGTTTCTGCCAAAATCTACAGGCATTGCATGTTGAGTGGCGGAACTCAACACCGCGCTTTGCCTCTACACCTAAGCGAAGAACACAGACAAACTGACATACAAAAAGATTATTTCTTTTGAGATAGGAAACACTAAAAATTGTAAAAAAAATTAAAAATGAAACAAACAAACAAACATCCATTACTCTCAAATCTTCATAACAAAATCCCGCTATACCTACATATTACATATATACAACCGGAAATTAAGTAAACCGTTGTCCATCAGACTGTCCTCGGTTCACACTTGACTGACAAAGTGATATTAGCGTGTTAGAAAAAAACTGTAAAATGTACTTTTTGTTGCATGTAATTTAGAGCTTTTACATTTCTCAGTCATTTACTATCAAATAAGTTAGTTTGAGCTTTTAGTTTTGTAAGAGCTTTGCCAAAACTTGTAGTATTTTATGTTGATTTAAATTTTTGGTGCCAGTCGTGGCGCAGTGGCACAAGTGTGTCACAACTAGTTCTGGGTTCTATCCCCACTCGGGGAAATGAAATATTTCATACTTGTTATTTCTTCGCTCTAGTATGGGGTGCTCTAAACAACGCGACGTTGAGTTCCGTCACTCGACACGTATCGCCTCTAGATTTTGGGCGGTAAATGGGGAACGGAGCGTCTTAACACTAGGTTCCCACTGCGTACCCTGCGGTGTGCGGGATACAGCGAGATGCTAAAAAATATGTAACAAAAGTCAATTCAGATCTCAGAACTTTTTTTTAGAAATTAAACATCTAGAGATAATTGCGTATAGTTCTAAGTCAAGTTGAAGTATCAGATATAAAAGAAAAAAATATTTATAGCTGACCATACCTCTGTAATGTAAGTTACACTAAAATAAAAAAAACAAAATAAAATATTACACCTCACAAAATCAACTATTTTCAAGGCTTCCCACGTAAAAATGCTTACTTTCAACACATCAAACGCTCCTAAAACTTGAAACATTAACATCACTTTCACATATAAATACAATTACTCAATTAGAACCCACGACCTACGCTTCTAAAAATTAGGACGCTACCCACAAGACCACCCGTCAAGTAACAGAGGCACATATGTATATATATACTAGCGACCCGCTCGCGGCTTCATCCGCTTGAACTAAACTATTTATTTTGTTATCGGCAATTTTTTGTTCCATACTGTATCCCACACCACCTGGGAACCTAGTGTTAACACACTCTGTTCCCCATTAGGACACTTCCGTTCCCCACTTTCCATCGAATTCTTGAGGCATAGTGTGATGAGTGTCGGAACTCAAAGCGGCGCTTTGTCTCGTTACCAGAACGAGGAAATGAAAACATTCAATATTGCGCTCCATCTAGTGGGAATTGAACTCACTACCGTCGCGTTTACAATCGTACATTTGTACCCCTGTGCCAATATGAATAGTATACTTTACAACAGTGCTACAATACTCAAAACAGTATAGCTATTTAAAAGCTGGAGTGGTTTTTTTTCTTTGTTAAGCAAACACTCGTTCAGCTCATTCCAATAACTGCTAATATTAACGTGAGAGAAAAGGAAAAAATTAAACACCAAAACTGATGTTTTAAAATATAAAATATAAAGTTTATATAATATTTCTATGCAAAAAAAAAATCTAATAAAAATATTCACTTCTATAATTATTTTTAACTAATTCATCTAATTAGGTTGAGTGATCCGAATGACTGCGAATGCTCCATATATTTTTTCCATTTAAATTAAATATTCAACGTAAAATGTGTATAATTCGCCCAATTATTTATTCTAATATATGAAAATAGACTGTTTTTACAGGTGCAGTGCTAGATATGGGATAATTGTAGGCCTTGTAAATTAGTACTGATTAAAGGGTAACACTAGGTTCCCTCTGCCTACCGTGCTGTGTGCAGTTGATTTATTTTTTATTTTTTTTTAGAAAATACTGTTACTGTGTCTTATTATAAAAGCAACGTTTATAGATCCACTATAACAGCGGACAATGATCTTGAGTAAGTGCAATTAAGAAGTATTTGATAATACTGGTATATTTTGGATTATGGGTTTGGTTCCTATTCGTGGGATTTATATACATTTTTTTATTTACTTGTTATATTAGATGAAGAAAAACTTTAAGTTTAACAAAGCAAAACACAGCACAGCAAAATGAATATTATTAATATTGCTACCTTTCAAAGAAACGAAAAATTGATAACAAAAAAAACTTTCGAATAATTTACTATTACAAAAAAACTATCCAACCTTCAAAACCATAGGACTCAGTCACATAAAAAAGACGTCAGTTGTATAAAAATCTGAGGCGAGTAGTGGCGTAAAAGCGCTGGACTGTAAACGCGACAGGTTGTGGATTCGATTACATTAAATTAAATATTTTATGTTTTAATCGCCAAAAACACGCAATGCTTCCAAAAATCGACGAAAAGTAGAGAGTTGTCTCAACACTAGCCTTCCTACCTATCTCGCTACATGCGGGGTACAGCGTGAAAAAAATACTATAACAAAAAGCTAGTGCACTATCGTATATACGCTATAAAGATTAATTCTCATTAAATTGATGTGAGGTCGCTTGGAACCAGTTTTATATTCATTATGGGTTCACGAGACTAAATAACTTAGTTACTGTAACACGCTGTTACATATTAAAGTAGCAATCTATGTCTTTTGTATGTAATTAATACATTTAGCGCTGTTAGAGAATGTCTTATTTTGTGTTTAGTGGGTGTGGATTCGATTCTTGTTTGGATTAAAAATAAGATGATATCCAAATATTCCTAAATTTGGACAAAACACTAAGTGTCATCTTTTTTTAAAAATAACTTATTCTGATTGAGTAAATTCTAGCATTATTATTGAGATATTGATGTGTTTCACTGCTCTGATTAGGCATATAATATCTCAAAAAAAAAGGGAATAATGTCTTTAAAGAGGAAATAATATAACGAAAGAATTGTATTTACACCTTTAAATATACGGCAAAATACATAAATACATGAAAATATGTTAGTTGTTATGGCGCAACGTTTTACATTTTGATTTCTTCGCTCTGGTGACAAAGCAAAGCGCTCCGTTGAATTCGGCTACAGAATACGCAATGTCACAAAAATTTTAAAATAAAAAAAAGAACGGAAGTATCTTAATGGGAACAGAGTGTCTTATCACTACGTTCCCAGATTCCTTCTGCCCTGCTTTGTGTGGGATACGGCTCAAAGAGGCGTACGGCGTAAAAAACAGATACGTTTATCTTGTAAATTTTTATTGAATCGATATTGCATCAATATCGTCCCTTTTTAAAGGGAGTCCTCAATCAGGGCATTCATTTACTAATATCCTCTATAGCCCATCAGTTAATGTTATTAGGACATACGGGCGCGGTCGTGACCTCGGACAAGATTGAAACTTTCTATACAATGATCTTTTTTTAAAACTTTATATATGAACAGTTAAGATGATATTGTATTTATAAGATTATTAAAAACATTGCAAGTACCAATTTTATATTATTTTATTGAATTTAATTATATAATTAAATATATATAATCTATTAGAATTTAACGTAAATTTTCCAATTTTAGAAATTTATTAAAAATGACCAATGAATTTTAAGTCTTTTTTTCTCTAGCTTCACACTACATTTAGCACACAGGGAACCTGGAAACTTAGTGTTAAGGCACTTCCCCACTTTCCACCGAAATCTCAAAGGAGCAGGTGACGGTACTCAATATCGAGCTTTTTACTTCAATTAATATTAAATGGAATTAAATAGACAAATGTAAATAATTATTCATAGAAAATATTGTACGTGTGTCTTCATTGAGTGGTAATTTCAATGAGAGATAAAGAAAGACAAAGAAGAAAATTAAAAAAAAAACGTAACATACATTTCTATGCAACCAGTATGTTCATTTAAATCGATTTGATATAATATAAACCTGAATGTAACATGTATAAGTGTAAAAGTTACAAAATAAGATGCGCATGCGCATCTACAAAATTATTTTGTACAAATAAATGTACAGAAATATTTACTATTATTTTTTTCACTAATAATTGTTATTCTTTTTTTATTTTTTATTTTGTAGTTCAAATTAACAAGAGTTTTATAAAATTCAAATTATGTTAAAAATGCATAATTTAATGTATTTTAGGTTTAATTAATAAAAAATATTAGTCTGAATAAATCTTTATTTCGATATATTAAGAGTACATTTCAGTCGTATATTAGAAATATGCTTGTTTCAAAAGAAATTAAAATAATTATTATATGACATTTATAAAATATATAGTATTTTTCATATAAAACTGTTACTGACTGACTGTTTATATGAAATAGAAAGACTTTTGGTCCGTATTCTTCTGCCGTGCCGTGTCTTCTGTGTATTAATGGATTTTTAAAAGTATAAATACGGTTTCTTTCCCAATAATAGGAAACAAAAATATTTTTTTTACCTTATTTCTTTAATTCCTGAAAATATAAAATTTTTACACAAAACGAAAAAAATATTTTACAAAATGTATGATTAAGTCTAAAACAAAAAATTTACGTAACAATTGTCGAAATACTATTACTATCCGCAAACTAGTCAATATTAAATAGTCCAACACAGCCGTTCCTCCGGGTCCCTTCCTGGCAAATGTTCATAGAAAGCAACACGTTGGACGATGGACTGGTAAATATATAACAAATATCAGTCCTCCGTCGTTCCGGTAGCTCACATGAGATCTTTCTGAAGATCTACAAAAAGTAAGGGTAGTTCTCTTCCAATTTTGTGCAGATAGCTCATAGGAAGTTGAACGTCAGACGATGAACTGGTAAAACTGAACATACCAATTATTCGTATGACGTAACTTCGTATGTAGGATATTCTTTTTTGAGAAAAACATTTTGAGGATCTGTAAAAAAATATTTGTTTGCCAATTTTTTGCCATTACAAAAAACATTATGAAATATTGCTACTTTTATTCTGCAGATGGTACATGGGAACTTAAACGTCTGACGATGAACTGGTAGAACTTGCAACATACCAATTCCCCGTCTGATGCTACTTCGCAAGATATATTCTCCTTACATTTTGAATATAAATTGTAAGCGTGTAAACAAATGTACAAGATCAGAAGACAATCACAAAAATCTATGCTACTAAACTGGTATAACTCTGAAAAATAATTATGTCACCGTCTGCCATCGACGGCGAAATTAATAATACATATGAGTAAATTCATAAGTAAAATATTATTTCATACAATAATACTCATTAGTCAAAATCCCTCTAAAATACACTTCCATACACTTTAAGGTGGATTTATTATAAAATGCGTGAAGGCTGACGATGAGTTTGCAATAATAAATGGACATGTGCAAGCCCCCCGTCAGTCTGCGCATCTTACAATCTCTTCTGTTCTCTTACAAGTTCCTTTAAGTCGAATTTTCTTCTCTTTTTGGTAGATATATGTTCATCCCTATTAAAAAAAAGATATTTAAAAAAAGTCATAAGTAAGAAGCACTCAAAGGT
Organism: Heliconius hewitsoni; assembly: GCA_018230445.1. Taxonomy (NCBI): domain Eukaryota; kingdom Metazoa; phylum Arthropoda; class Insecta; order Lepidoptera; family Nymphalidae; genus Heliconius; species Heliconius hewitsoni. The sequence continues at coordinate 8,696 of DWAN01002444.1, forward strand.
TCATCCTCGGCGGGTCCACTCTGAGTTCTAGTTGAATATTCGCGCAAAGAACAGAGACAAACGATGAGTTTGCTATACACCGACATGTGCAAGCCCCCCGTCAGCCTTCACTTTACGTGATAATTCAAGGAGTTTCATTATTCATAATAAATTAATTAATATTATATTTAACTGTTATTTTTTTTGTTATCAGTAATATTACAATAATAAATTTAGAATTTTTATTTATTAAAACATAAACATATATAATATTTTTCCATTTTCTAGCACAGAATAAATAACTTTCAATTTCTCTTCTGCCTTGATACCAAAAAGTTCTTCTACAATTTTTTTTTCTTCTGTAGATTGATCATGAAAGGTGAGAAGGCTGACGATGAGTTTGCAGTGTTTTATACTTGCAAGCCCCCCGTCAACCTCCACCTCACATGATTGTTCTTGCATTCCCTTTAAAAAAACGAAACTAATTCTAGAAGATTCCGAAACAAAATCTTACCACACTACAGTGATAATACTAGAAATACATAATTATTTTACATTCATCAGATCAAAATGATAACTATACAAGAATGTTATTAATAATAAGTATTATAATAATAGAACATTAATTGAAAAAAACCCATTCAATTCTTTTGAACTATATCTGTTACTCTTGTTGAACGGCTATTATAGAAAAAAACAACAATCGTAAATGGTCATTAGGTCTATCGAAGCTGATCATAGAATAGTTTACAATTCATTCATTCATTCGAAAAATATTAAAAGTACGTATTGTTTTTATTATCATTCAATATCGATACTTGTATAGAATAATCGTTCTCATAATAGGCAAAACCTATTCAACTAGAATTTTTAGGAAATTAATCGATTTTATTAATTCAGCGAATGATTGAATGAATTACGACCATTGTTCCGTAAAAGCTTAAAAGCCTATTCGAGAGGTGTTCTTTTTTTAAGTAAGCAGAGGGAACCTGAGAATCAAGTGTTCCATTTCTCACTTTCAGTTGAATTCAGCGAAAGGGAGAAACGGAACGTGAAGCATTGCCTATTGAATGAAAATTAAAATATGAAATATTTCATTTCCACGAAAGAGAGTCGAACCCAAAACCTGTCACGTTTACAGTCGCTTATGCCCCTCCACCATAACTGACCTTGTAAGGGGATAAAAAAGAAGAGAAATATAAAAGAAAACCATAGATAAATAATTTCAACTATAAGTTAATTTTTAGGTCTGTTTACATGATATAAATAAATAAAATTGGGTCGTCGTCCTATCAGTCAGAATTAATCAATTGATAAGCAGGATGCGGTCGTTACGCCTACAACCACTACTACTTTTGATATGAGAAAGAACACGTTAGTTGCACTTATTGGTTTTTATTGGTGCAATTGCGCAAAATTACTGAGAATGACCCTTTGATGAGAAACTTAATAACAAATAAAAAAAAATCTTCACGTGGAGAACGACACACGAGCAACGGAGAATAATAAATTTAAAAAAAACTAAACATATAAAAAAATATCATAGCAGGATTTGAATCCGCCCAATCGCTTTAGGCAACCATACCATAAGCACATTATTATCACGTCAGATTTTTCATACTAACTAATACATAGATATCTAATGACTGGTTCATATCTGATTCGTTAATAATTCCTTTACAGTATTTGAGAACCGCACCTATAAATTTGTATTTTTGCTTCCTAAATTGTCAATCCAAATTGAAAAAAAAAATATATAATTCAATTTTATTTGAATTAAATGGTATTATCAATTCAACTGAATAAATATCTATTTTTAGGTTTTAATTTATAAATAATTTTTGTGATTTTCATTAATTAAATTATTAAACGAAATTTTGACGCTGTCTTTTTTGTTTTTTTTTAAATAATCAATGCGTTTACCCTAGCAAATTAACATTTAATCAATTATTTATTAACTTTTAAAATCTATTCTTATGTTGTACGTGACACATATGGGTGAGACGTTTGGCAAGATAAGCTAGTGTCAAGACACTCCGTTCTCCACTTTCCGCACGAAGTCAAGACACAGCGTGATGAGCGGTGAAACTCAAAATTAAAACAATGAAAGCAATACTGCCGAATGGAAATCGAACATACATATATAGAAAAATTAACAAAATTATAACATGAAAAATACCATCAACAAAGCAACTAATAAAAAAGACAATTCAATCATCATTTCTAATTATTAACAAAATAAAATATATGAAAACAACTCTATATGAAACAATAGAATACAAAATTGCTACAGCCAAAGTCCCGGGCAGAGCTAAAGCTACACGCCCCAGTCTTGAGAGACGCGCGCATGCGCTCTCCATACTTTACCCCTCTAAGAGCATTCCTCTCTTAGTTAACATACAAACTAACTAAAAATTAAATATTAAATAAATTTAATAATGTGTAAAATAATTAAAATAAATAAATAAAACTGAAATTTTAGCAATTTTAACTTACTTTTTTCACCAATTGCGAACGTAACTACTGTGGTGCGCCTGTCTGTATTGGGACGCCATATGCAAAATCGATAACCCTAGATGTAGTGCTCAAAATTATTAAAATAAATCAAAATAACCTATCACACTATCATGAATGTATATATTACATAATGCAATAATAAACTAAAGCCCTAAAAAACTCAATTACTTAACTAATTCTAATAAATAAATATGAAAAGTCGCTTAAAAATTACAATAAAATCTTAAATATTCTATTTCTTATATCTAACCTATATTCAAATATATAAATAACTTAAAAAATATAGATAAAAAATACATATAGAAAAATTTTATTAAAAAAAATCCTTATAAATTCAATTTAAAAGCTAAAAGGATATATTAAATATGTTATAAAATAGTACTATTAAATATAAAACAAATAAAACTAACCTACAACCAAAATCAAACACAACCAACGCCCATAAAAAATTGCACTAAAGTATTGATTTTTCAATGGTCGTCAGACAATTATCTATAAACATAACAAATACTAAAATTATATTAAAAAATACGCTAGAAATATATAAAATTAGAAATTTTAGTCTATTTATTAGTAGAATTTATATGAAAAAGACTTACAAAGGCTTAGAACAGCGGAGGACGACACGAGCGCTCTCAGCCAGGGTGGAATGGCGAATCGTTTCACCCCCGCCCTACCGAATGCTACGTATACAGTACTACCTATAGAACTTTAAAAGCAAACTATTGACGGAATTTTCCAGGTTTGGTGTAGATAAATGGAAAAAAAATTGAATATTGTTAGTTTATCTATTGAAAAATATGATAATTATCTTATAATATATTTTAAGAGGCCTACGTGCAGAGAGGCATTGAGTTTTGTCACTCACGCAATGCCTCAAAAACTAGCTGGAAAGTGAGCAGAAATCTCTTAATGGGAACGAAATAACTTGACACTAGGTCGCTAGGTTCCTTCTGCCCTCCCAATTTTGGATATGGTGTGAAGCTAAAACCAAAAAGAAGAGCCTACTTATTCATATTTTGAATATGAAATTATATATTTTTTGTATAGTTTGTATTAATTCTGTTTTTTTAATATGTATTGATCTTCATAGGATTTATATAAACGTAGGTACATATTATATGTGTTTATGTAAAAATGTTGGTGACCGACAATTCTACAAAAGATTTTGCTAAATTGCCTGTTAATTATATAAAATATTAATGTTTATAGAAAATTATAGAATTTTATATTTTTACATTATAAGGAATCTTAATTTCAGTTTCACTTGTCTTTTATTTATTTTATTAGCTTTATGTTGAGTGACGGAACTCTACGCCGCGATTTGCCTAGTTACCACAGCGAGCGATTACAAATATTAAATATTTAATTTACTTGAGTATCAAACCCACATCCGTCCCATTTACACTCGCACGTTCAGTTTCAGGGTCGTCCGGGTCTTTCATGAGTTTTTAAATGAATATTATTTACAATATCTCACTCAGACGAGTACTATTTGTAATTCAGATAATTAAGACATTTTCCTGCGGCGTTACACCTACAATAAAAACAGAACAGAGTAGGAAAGGAGTCTGTCATAAATTTCTTTTACCCCTCTCCTAAATACGATGAATACTCAAAGACACACAAATAAAACCCACAAATATTGCATAATTATAAATAATCCACGTATAAGTCTGTCTGTTCATAAAAATTTATGAACCGTAGGCACTTGTAAATAAAAGTAAGCGAGCTGTACATACGCAAGATCTTAAGTACCAATATATTATAGTACGGGAGACGACTATTTTAAACTGGGGTCGATACAGGAACGACGGCCGCACCCTATATCACTTAGATGTCCTTGACCACAGGTACTATGAGACGTACTAAGCTAGAACGCATTTATTCAAGACATTGTTTGTTGAATAGTGGAACTCAACGCCGTGTTTTGTCTTGTTACTTGAGCGAAGAAGTGAGAATAATTAATTTCTCCGAGAGGGAATTGAACAAAACACCGTCGCGCATACATTATATGCTGTTGGGATGCACTACTGTGGTAAATATAAATCCTATACGTATCTATAGATATCTTTATAGGCCACACACAGGCTTATTGCAAAAAGGGCACAAGCGTGTGACTGTAAACAAGACAGGTTTTAGGTTCGATTACCGCGAGAGGTGCGCCACTCGACACGCACTGTCTCCAAAATTTGGATAAAAGCCGGGAGCGGAGTGTCTTAACACTAAACTCCCTCTACCCTGCTGTATGCGGAATACAGCGTGAAGCAAATTTAAAAAGAAAAAAATAACAAAAATAAATTTATTAAACATACGCCTTTGAAATTAAAAATAAATAAGTTTTAAGCACATACGTATCCATACAAGACCTTAAGTACCAATATATTAGGACGGGAGACAAATACAAACTGGGGTCGATATGAGTAGCGACGGCCCGCACCCTAACTCCGGCTCCTGTCTACAGGCTACAGGTAATATGAGACGTACTAGATCATCTTTAAATAATAATGGAACATTTTGTGTGTATGTGTGTATATTTTTGATATTGAAAATCAGCGTTCATTTTTTTTTATTTCAGCTTGACGCCGTATCCCCTAAGTAGCAGGGTAGGGATAGAAAGCCTTGTGTTAATACACTTCGCTTCTCAGTTTCCTGCAAAGTCTAGAGGCATTTCATGTTCAGTGGCGTAACTCAACGCCGCACTTTGAATAGACACCAGAGCTAATTAAATACGATAAAATATTGAAAATTACATAATCTATTATATAACAATTAAATTAGCTGTTGATATGTACTTTTATTAATTTGTTGTAGCTTCAGAGTCAGGTTTGTGTGAGGACACTCCGTCTACTACTTTCCACCTGAACTAAAAACATTGCGTGTTGAGCGGCGGAACTAAACGCTACGCTTTATCTTACAACCACGAGTGCGAACCTAGAACCATCGCTTTTGCAAACATTCCAATGATACAACAATCTTATTTTTCAATAGACGAATGACTTAAATATATTTTTATTCTATAATATAGGGTCAAACAAATCTAATTTACAATATTATTTCTAATTTTTAATACAACCACTAGTATATATTACAATAATTTAGTGATGTACACTGCGGACTGTCTGCGGAGACAATCCCTCCGGCATACAAGGCCCGGGTCTCCAACGTCAAGTTCCCGGTAACACGCCAGTCACATCCCTACGTAGCGTGAATAAATCAAGCGCCGGCACCTCTTGATCCTTTAAATAAGTACGGCCGCATGTGTGAAATATCGAGTATGTTCTTAGGATTGTGCGTTGCGACGAGACGGTACGCAGAAATGTTGTAAATTATTAATTTATTGAGGTCGATCATGGCGCAGTGGGAGCGCGTGTAAGCGTGACGGTTGTGTGTTCGATTCTCATATTTAAATTTTCCCGTTCTGGTAACAGAACGAAGCGCGCCGTTTAGTTACCTCGCAAACGCAATTGATAAATGGAGTGAAAATTAATAAGAGACTACAGTAATATAAAACTTGTGAATTTTATTATTTCATGTCCAATAAAATTAATCAAGTGCGAATCGGATCATGTTTGTAGCTCAACGGGAAGTACCTACAACTTATAGAAGTTACCAAACTTAAATTTTCGAGCGTATGCACTTATTTAATATTTAATTTACTATAAATAAGAATTTATATTATTTTTTCTGCAACATTAACCAATTAATTTCCAATATTTATATTTTCTCCATTATTTGTACTGTAATACAAAGACTCCATTCTCCACAAATAAATCCAATATAACCATTGCTTCAATAAAATAATATATAACAATGGTTACAAACAATATATAAAATTACAACTAATAAAAATAGTAATAAATAATACTAATATATTACAATATAGCGATAAGAACGTCAACTGCAATGCTCCATAATCTTTATATTAATAATT
>DWAN01002445.1:0-15121 GCA_018230445.1 Heliconius hewitsoni
AAATGGAAATATAAATTTAAGTAAATATTTCATCTCCTCGAGTGGGGATCGAACTAACAACCAGTGCCGCTGCGCCACGACTGGCCTCAATAATAAAGTACAATACTAAGAAAATATTTTGTAGTCTCAATTTCTAAGCAAATAATTTAAATTGAAGTAAATTTTATGTATTCTCAATGGTAATTGATAATAAATAAATGTTCATTTAAATAGAAAATTACATTTCGCTAGACATGTTTTAGTTAAAAAAAGTAATCATATATTTTAATATTAAATAAAGGCCTTCATTTATTTTAAATATATTCTATAAGGTATTTTTGTTAGACGTGTCTATGTAAATTTAAAAAATCATATTTCGCTTTTTCAAAGACCTTCAAGTCACTCACTAAAAGGTCAGCAAATGTCAAATCCATTTACGTGACGATTAAATTCTTGTATGAAGAATGAGTTTGTTTAAGCTACAAATTTTAAAATTATGTTTGTATTGGACATTTCAGGTTTATAGAAAGGCAATGGCTATATTACAAGTTCTTTATTTACTTAATCTATCCTAAACTTGGACCCTTATAAAATTTAATTTGTCGTCCTTAATTCTTAGTTATTTTCTTCTCCTCTTGCTCTGTTTTTACACAGGGTGTTGGTTGACGGTGATCACTTACCATAAGGTGACCCGTACACTCGTTTGTCTGGTCTTTTCATAAAGAAATAATATATAAAGTAAAAAATAATATATAAAGTAAAAACTCTATAACGCAGTTAGAACATGCGGCTATGGCTTTAATTTTGCTCAACTTAACTCTCCGTGTAGTGTTCCATTATAGACGGGAACGTTCTAAGTAAAGCGACGGCTAAGAAATATCAGATCATTAACTATCGCCACTCAAGAGTGCAAATTGTATAAGATTATAATTAATTGAAGTAAATTTATAAAACCATATACCAATATATTTTTCTGTATTTCTTTAGCTTTCGCTACTTTGCTATGTAGGTAGAATATACCCATATAGCAAGGTATACAGGGAAAAACCTGTTATTTACGCTTCGTTTTTCATTTTCCGTCCAATTTTTCGTCTTAACTGGGACTGAGGACTGAGGATTCAACTGAGGCCGTCGAACCAGCGTACAAGAGTGCGACTGTATTTTCATTTCCTCGCTCTGGTCCAGAGCGCGGTGGTGAGTTCCGTCACTCAACAAGAAAAGTATCAAGAATTCAGCGGAAAGTGGGGAATGGAGTGTCTTTACACAGGTCCCCAGGTCCCCTTAGTCTATACGACTATGTTCGGAATACAGGGCTAAAAAACCTGAGAAATTAAAATAATTCAGAACACCCGAATAGGGATCGAACCAACAACCAACAGTCAATAACAATCCAATGATTCAATTGAATATAGTCTAAAATGAAACTTCATAATCATAATAACAAAAAAGTTTTAGCATTGGATTTTTTTTAGTTTTTTTCTATCAAATTAAGCTGACTCGATTGTAGGCAGCAGCTGTAGGCCATTTGTCGGTGACGCCGCAGACATCGATACGCGTCGCGCTAACAAGTAACGTGATATAAGATGGAGTGTCCCCGTCGGTTATAAAATTTACAAATAAAACGGAAACTTGGTTGAGTCAAGTGAGGCTGTATGAGGTGGAGAATCTTGAGATAGATATTTTGTTGTTGTTAATTATTTTAAAAACATTTTCATTGAATAGAATAAGTTATTTTTGGTTTATATACTTTTATTATTGCAGAAAAATAAAAAAAAATACATTTTTTATATAAATTATTATAAAAAATACACTTAAATGATTAATATAATTATTAAATTTTGTTAGCGTGGACTTAAAGATAAACAAAATATAAAAAAAAACCCCATGTTTATACACAAATGTAAAGAAAAACTTATTTATAGAAAAAATATATAAATTGCTTTAAAGAAAAAGAAAAAAAAAGATAAAAAAAGGAGTCCTCATGGGTTTTTTAACCTCTGTTCAGCTTATTTAGTAATCTCCTAATATTTTTTCCTTACCTTATGACCGATCTCGTAAGAATATCAAGACATCTTTTCTTCGTGCTCCCCTACACTCCCTAACCTACCTACATGCAAATTTTTATATTTTTAAACTTTCCAACTCCAGTAGTAACGGCTGTGCGACGTGTGTCAGTCTGTCAGTAACGGAAATTATATAAGTAAAAATAAATAAATAAATCAGCTTCACGCTGCACCCGGTAGAGGGAACTTAGTGTTAAGACAATCCATTTACCACTTCCCGCCGAGTTCTGGAGGCCTTGCGTGTGAACACAACGCAACGCCGCGCATTTCCTTGAAAACAGAGCGAAGAAATGAGAATAAAAATGTACATAAATATTTCATTTTCTCGAGTGGGGATCGAATCCACAACCAGTCGGTTTTACAGTCACACTTTGTAAAATCGACTGGTTGTGGGTTCAATGTAATGTACTTTACATATGTAATGTAAATGTAACTCACATTTCTATATTAAAACCTTGTCAACATTTTTCTTTAGAATTTCAGCTGCTCAAAGAAATATTAACAGCCTTATCAAACTGTTACCACGGCGGAGATGTCAAGATATCATTAGCATAGTTGAATTGAGGATTTGTGATAAATTCTAAAGCATGTTTACGTCGTATACTGCAAAGCAGGATTAATATCTAGTGTCAAGATTCTCCGCTTTCCGCCCTAATTTGAGACGCATTGAGTAAGCATTCCCTCGGATGGGAATGGAACTCAAAACCATCACGTTTACGGTCTAATGTCACACTGCGCCACAACGGCCTCAAGCTAATAGGCTAAATCATTGTAAAGTACAACATTTGTAGATGCAAGTTATTTTCATCTTTATTTAATGTAACGATCGGATTATGTGGCTCGGCAGTCATTAACTCACACAGTTTTACACTTTACTGGCTTAGTTTATAACGTAGTGCTGTCGCGTAACTTCATTTAAAATAGGATTTTAAGGTTTTTATGTAAGTTTTAGCACCGGTGTCTCACTTTATGCGATGGTAAAAGATTTAAATTTAAATATTTGGTTGATATTTTTTTTCAGCTTCACGCTGTATCCCGCATACAGCAAGGAAGGCAGAGGGAACCTAGTGTTAAGACACACCGTTACCCACTTTCCTCCGAGTTGTGTAGGCATAGCATGTTGAGTGGAGGAACTCAACGCCGCGCTTTGCTTCGACACCAGAGCGAAAAATGAAAATATAAATGTAAATAGTTTAGTTTAGTCCTTAGTATTTTTTATTAAATAAATTTCTTTGATACTGTAAAATTTTAAGATAAATTTGATACTCTTTGATACGATTTACGTTCTCATCTTCTCCAGTTCCATCTTCTTCGCTTCTATCGATCGTAGAGTCATATAATATAGCCCATAGCTTCTGTCGATAAATGATCAATCCAACACAAAAAATATTACAATTACAACTTATAGATTTAAAGATTAGCTTTACAATATTAAATATTCAGGCAGACAGCTTCACACTGCATATAGCGGGGCAGGCTGGGAAAACATAGAGTTAAGACACTGTTCCCCACTTTCCGAAAAAATCTTTCGAAGCAATGCGTGTTGAGTTGTGGAACCCTTTGTCTTAATGCCACAGCGAAGAAATAAAAACATTAATATATAATTAAGTCCTCCGAATGGGAATTGAACCCCAACCATGCAGTGACACCCTTGTGCTCCTGCACCACGACGGCCTCAATAGAAGTACCTATATACAAATAATAATATTTTTCAAAACAATATATTAACTTAAAGTTATAACCAACCCAATCGAACTATCTGTTTATCCGCGACATCCCCTATTATTCTCTATACTAAGTTAAACACAATTAGCAAGTTAGCGCGTCGGTAAGAGTCGCTTCGCTGCCTTAAATCGATTGATGATAAACTATTTAATTTATATATGTATGTATTTAAGGTAAATGTATACGGGTCATCGTTGGCTTAATTAAAAAAGAATTCTGGAGGTAACATTAAAATATTCCATTTCCACGCGCAGGAATTGAATCCACAAACTGTCCCGTTCACAATCGCATTATTTGCCACAAAAAAGTGTTAAAATACTCTGTTCCGCACTCTCCGTACAATTTGCGCGTTCAGTGAACGTATTCAATGTCGTTCTGTCGTCAAACTTTCTCGAATGGGAATCAAATCCACAACCGTCGCGTCGACCTCTCTTTTACAATTTTTTATTTACAATTGAATTTTCCAGATACATTTTTTGTACCTGACGTGTCGGACAATATATATTCATGTCGGACAATATATTTCCACAAAATTCATGGATTTGCTATTATAATGATATTTGCGTTCTTAAATTTATATCGAAGTAAAATAAAATGAAAAATATAATAAAACAAAAAACTTAAAGAAAACCAAAGAAGATATCTGAGAAAGTACAAATATTGGAAAAATTCGAAGCCGATGACTTTGGAATAATCGAATTTGTGGTAAAAGTTCGCGAAGTGTGCCGAAAATATGTAAATATAGATCAGATAACACGAACAATCTTCCTTTTCGAGGAAATCGAGGGAAGTGTAAAGGTCCGAGGAGTTAGAAACTTAGTTTATCGAGGATTGGGGGCCGTTTGCTAAGTTATTGTGTGAGTGATAATTATAATATTATTTATTATACCGTATTTAGGAGGGTAGGAAACCTTGTACTTGGGCACTCGCTTCCCAGATTTTGCTCAATATTCGAGAACTTGCGTGTAGAGTGGTAAAACTCAACATCGTGCAATATACCAGAGCAAGAAAATGACGCGGACTGGCTACAACTTATCAATTTATACTTATGATTAATTGAATATAAAATAATTATAATATAATATTATTATACTTTATAGTATTTTTTACATATTAAACAATTGAAAAAAAAACGTGGATAATGACACAGCCACTCGAGGCAGAGCGCGGCGTTGAATTCCGCAATTTAACACGCAATGCTCTCAGAATTTGATGGAAAATGGGTAATGTGGTGGGTAAATGTTTGTTGAACACTAAGCTCCATCCCACCCTGTTACACGTGAGATGTACAGCGTGAAGCTGAAAAAAAATCATAACATTACGTAAATGTGAAATCGTATTAACGGTAGAGTTTTACATATTAATTAAACAATCCATCTTTTGTGGATTCAAATATTCATTACTGACGTACTTCTCTTTTAATTTACTTTCAGCACTTAAGCTACACATAAATAAAATTACACGTTGTTTTAAGAATACATTAAATATATTCTATATTCAGATTCAGAAGTCATACACATAAAATGTTTCATTTAAAACTTATGTCCTATAGAAATTTCAGAGAGCATTGAAAACCGCCTGATTTTCACAATTTTGAATAGACATGTTGAAACAATACACACAACGAACAAACCGCCGTACATTTAGTGTAATTAATGAAATGTAAGCTTTATTATTTTTTTAAAATGAAAATGTAAGAGAAATGCACCCATGGAGAATCTGGCTTAAACAAAGTTAGTACAAAGTAAATGAAATAAGAAGTAGTCGTGAATAAAATTTGTTTTTTAATGATATTACCAGGCGGACTGGACTTTTTGAATACGCTCGTAGTATGAAATGTCCTCGTTTTAAAATTGAGATCTCGTCTTCGTAGAATTAACTTGATTGTGAATGGATTGTGGAATCCGAGTTCTTGAGGTATTGCGTGTTGCTGAGAAACTATATGAAGGTATATAAAGTTTCCTTACTTTATAACATTTTTAAATATTTCACTACTCCGAATGGAAATTGAACCCATTACCGCCATGTACAGTTACAGTTACAGTTGCACGCTTGTGCTCTTGTACCATGATCACCTCAATTAATATTATTTTGATAAATGACTAAATTGTCTTTCTTAGTGATAAAGGATTAAAAATTATTTTGTATATAACGCATTTCCAAATCTTAAAATTATTATTTTATCTTTACGCTTCAAAGCGGCTGTGGATTTTATTTCCACTTACTAATGAAATATTTTTTTTCCGTCCTTCTGATAAGACAAAGCACGGCGTTGAGTTCCTACAAACAACAACCTTTTACCCACCCCGCTTTTATACGGGAGACCGTGAAGCCATCCTTATTGAATTACAATGAGTGTAACAACAATAATAAATAAAAAAATAATGAGGTCGGCTGTCGTGCAGGGGCACAAAGTGTGACTGTAAAATCGACTGGTTGTGGGTTCAATCCCCACTCGAGAGAGAAATGAAATATTTATTTAAATTTATAATTCCATTTCTTTGCTCTGGTGTAGAGATAAAGCGCGGCGTAAAGTTCCGCTATTTAATACGCAATGCCTCCATAATTCAACGGAAAATGGAGAACGGAGTGTCATAAAAGTACGTTCTCTCTATGCCTACCCTGCTATGTTGCGGGATACAGCGTGAAGCTATATTAAAAAAACAATAATATAAAAGGCAATTGTCACAAATCACAAAATTAAATAAATTTCTCATAGCGTATGACAGAGACTCGTTTCGGTGTAAAGTATTCATAGTAGCCGCGGGACATGTCGACTATATTTACACAACGATGGAAATCAAACAAGTGTTGTTTACACTGTATCGATCCACTCTTTATTATTTAGCTGTCTATTTGTTTTACCGCGAGTCGAGTGATTTTTGATTTCATTGATTGGGGATGTGTTTTTTTTCTTTAAAGTTCACGCTGTATCCCGCTGATAGCAGGTAGGCGAAAGGAACCTAGTGTAAAACGCTCTGTTCTCCATTTTTCGTTTAATTTTGGAGACATGGCTTGCGAGGTACAGAGTAAAAGAAAAATATCAAATTAATAATCATCTAAATACGTGTCGAGTGAGAAAACGCTTATCTCCAATGTTATTAGTCGGAGGACAGCCTCTAATAGGATACGAATCGTTATGTAAGGGAAATGTAAATGTTTGTGTTTAATTAGGGTTAATTTGTGTTGACCCAGAATTGAACACTGGAGCACGCTTACGTATGAAATTTGGTATTTAAAGTATGTGGAGAACAATTCAAATATTGAAGATTGAAATGAGAAAAGCTGTATAGGAGTTTATTTTTTAGCATTATGTTGTATCCCGAATATAACAGAGTAGTCAGAGGGAACCTAGTGTTCCGCGACTCCCAATTTTCGAAACATTGCGTGTTTGGCGACAGAAGTCAAACAGAGCTGGGAAATGAAAGTAATTCCCCCGTGTAGGATTGCTGTCCACTGCGCCACGATCCCCTCCATTATTTTTATGTTTGAACATAAAAAGAAACAAAAACCAATTTTATATGTTAATCCGTTCTCCATATGTTGTGTATTTTGGAAGCTTCGTAAGTTCATGACGCCGATTTTTGTTTATTCCGATCCAAAAAATATATTTAAATAAAAATATATGGTATTGTAAATGTCTTAAGAATACTATTCTGCCAGTGAAGGATTTCCTGGGGAACGGAGTGTCTTAACACTAGGTCAGCTCTGTATACCCTGCTGTGTGCGGGATACAGCGTGAAGCTAACAAATATAAATAACACGCGTATACTTGTAACAAGCATATAAAAATTTCGACGTAGCTTGATGAGAACGTATGGCTTAATGGTCAGAGCGCCTGGTCGGTTTCCAGGAGGCGCGGAATCGAGTCCCGCTACGTTCAAATTTTTATACGTTTTCTAAATAAGTATAAAACCAAAAACCTTTGAGAAGTTAGCGTAGAACAATAAAGAATATTCAAAATTCGAGAAAACACTACATTCTTTACTTTCCCTTAGATCGTTAACATTTATTAACTGTATCCATCATTTGTTTAGTTTTAATTTAACCATTTTATTTTTTTAAGGCGTTATTACAATTCACTTAAAGATATAACTCATCACTTCCATTCTCTGGGAATCAAACCCACATCCTGTCCATGTTTACTCTCGCACGCTTATGTTCCTTCCCAGTAGTGGCATAGGGGTTCAAAAGAAATAAAAAATAAAAATAATGTTATTAATTACATTTAAAATACGTAATTTTCTTGTAACAATATTCGTATGCTTATTTCACATTTAAAACAAGTAGCAGCTCGTCGTCGTCGTATTTTCTTTAGAAAACGTAATTCTAGTTAGAAGCCGAAGCTGCATTATATGTAGCGGTCTTAGAACACTACATATACGAGTACAGTGCGGTCGGCGAGTCGTGGCCACCCCAAAGTTAGCTGTAGATTTTATTTGAGGGATTTTCTTCCTTTTGATTATTTTCTTTTGGTGTGTATAATACGAAAAAAATCAGAAAACCTAAAATCAGGGCGGCCACGACTCATTGGCTGTACTGTATGTTTCAGCATTACACAAATATGGCCCGTATTTGGTATAAGGTCTTGTTTAAAATAATAGTGTAAGAGAGGAATTCTGCCACCGCTACAGGAAACTACTTGTAAACAGTATACAATTGTATATATACATATATATGTATAATATATTTATGTGGGTATGTTCGTATGTATGAATGCGGGTGTAGAAAATTACTTTGCATTTTATATTCTGTTGTAAAATTTTCTTGTTGAATGATATTTTCATTTTTAATAGTATATTTGTGTTATATACTGGAAGATCAATAAGCTTTTACATACGTCTATTTATGATTATTAAAATTAATTAATTACAGTTTATGTTTTAGTTTCAAACTGTATCCCACATATAGCAAGGTAGGCAAAGGGAACCTAATGTTAAGACACTCTGTTCCATTGACATTCGGCGTTAAGTGACTGAACTCAATGCCACGCTCTGTCTTGTTACTACGGCGAGCAAAATGAAAATTATTTATTCCCCTGAGGGGAATTAATAATTTTTCGTTATGCTGATATACCAAGGTGGCCTCAATTCTTTTTTTATTATTATAAAATTAGCTTCACGCTGTATCCCGCACACAGCAGGGTATACAGAGCTGACCTAGTGTTAAGACACTCCGTTTTCGTTTCCGACACACAATTATCGTTTGGCAAGAGAGAATACAATTTTTTAAATATTTTTAAACATGAGATTTTAAAGTAATAGAGTTTTCTAAATAAGTAATTTTCTTTCCTAAGTGTAAATAACACTATAAAAATGTTAAAAAAAATTAGATTTTTTTAGTTTTCCACTACCGCACATAGTAGTATTGCGTTTTACTAGCTTGTTTTGGGAAAAAGACAAAACGCAGTAGCGAGTGGTGCGTTGGAAATGGAGCGTGTATATGAAGAATTGAGAAGACAGCGTGAAACGTAAAAGATATATTAAAAATTTCATTTGCATCTTAGTAATAACTTACTAAAAATATATTGTTTAGGCATACCTATGTATATATTACTGTATCTTAATAATAAAAAGACAATTATTTATCTACTATATTTCAAACAACCGATCGAGTTCTTACTTTTTTCAAAATTGGTTTATTGCATTTAGGTTATCAAAGCTGGACTTTACAAGTCTTCAATGATATCATGTTCCTACAATAGTCATTTTCCGTGATGATATTTAATATGTTTTTATTATTGTTTACCGTACTGTGTTGTGTATTTGCTTGTAATTTATTTTAATTCTCTGCATCCAGTATTCCTCTCTACACCTGAAGACTACGGCTATATTTCATGATGGAAGAGATCCATGAAGGAGAAAAAATATGACATTTTTATATTTCTTATCCATTCTCGTAACTACACTAAGTGGTAGTGGACTATTGGTTGGAAAGCCAAGGAATAGTTACGAGGGTATGATACGATCTCATATTGTTTTTGAGAAGTTAATTTGCGTGGAATTGAAGAAGAGTGTTAAAATTACATTTTTATAAAAAGAAACAAGATAGGACTACTATATCATGGGAAGAAGCTTTAGCTTTGAATTGAGCCAAGATTAGAAAGAAAGAAAGCTTAAACTTATAACACATATAAAAATAATAATAATAAAAAAATATTTAGATTTTTGACAATTGAGAGTAAAACAGGCAAATAATTACGTAAAATCTCTTAAATATTACAAAAATCGAACTTGTAACCGTCGCTCCACAAAAAGTTCTTAGCTTATGACGTACAAACAAACATACAAGTGGAAACTAACCGCCATCTACAGTACGGCGTAGCGTCGCTTAATCCCAGTTTTAATTAGCCCGACTGCAGGTGTTCATAGTAATGCGCACGTTTCATTAGAGCTCTGTGTACCATTTATATTTTTTATTCAGTAATAAACATGACTTACCCGACCGCTTTAACTTGCCGTAGTGGAATTGGAATAGTTAAGTTCTTTTTGATATAAATATAAGGCGTTTCTTCGTTCGTGCATTACTGCCATTTGTTTTGTAAGCACGACGGTTGTGAGTTCGATTCCCACTCAAGAGAATTAATTATTTTAATTCCCTCGCTTTGGCAAGAATAAAAAGCACGGCATTACTATTCGCTATTTAACAGGCAATGTCTCAAACATTTATGATAAAGTGTGTAACGTCTTGTTTTCACACTAATTAACGGCGTGCTTAGTGTTTAGACACTCTGTTACCCACTTCCGCTGATTTTTAGAGACACTGCGTGTTGAGTAGCGGCACTCAACGCTGCATTTTGTCTCATTAACAGAGCAAATAATGAAAATATTAAACTTCATTCCCCAAATAGGAATCGAACCTACAACCGTCGCGATTAAATCCACAATCTTACGTACATAAATTTACAACAATAGTCCCTAGGTGTCTAGACGTAGAGCGCGGCTAATCGGGCGCTACGCCAACGGACAGCCACCGGCCGCGCCGTTAACGCGCGCGCTGCAACGAACTCTTTCATTACTCAACTCCCTATAGATCTAGTTTCTGTTTACATGTTTGATTTTATGCGGTATCCTGCATATAACAGGGTAGGATTAGGGTACTTAGTATTAAGACTCTCCGTTCTCCACTTTTTACCTAATTCTGGACACATTGTGGGTGTGGAGGCGGAACTCAACGCTGCGCTTATTCCACCAAAGGGTGGAAATAATAATAATAATTCAATCTGCCAAGTACTCAATGCCTTCAGAATTCGGCAGAAAGTGGGGAACGGAGTGTCTTAACACTAGGCACCCTCTACCTACCCTGCTGTGTGCGGGATACAGAGTGAAGATGATTTAAGTGCAAGAAACACTTTAATATCCCTATCGTATATAACATTTATTGTATGTAAATTGTCTTAAATTACTTGTATTGTTTTCTTCAAATCGTGTAATCTTCAAACAGACAAGCGTGTCAGTTATCTAGAGCATTTAATCTAGATTAATATTTACCTTCAAATAAATTATACTGTTTATTTAAGATGGTTTAAATTAGTATATATATTTTTTTGTAATTACGAATAAAAAAAAATAAAAAAGGGCGTCGAATTCTGTCATTCAACACGCAGAAAATGGGGAAACGGAGTTTCTTAACACTAATTTCCCTCTGCCTATCCAGCTGTGTGCGGGATACAGCGTGAAGCTGATTTATAATTACAGCTTTCAATAATATATATTTCTAGCCCGATACGTTAAGAAAGTTTATTTTGCTAATGCTACAATAAAACAAAGCACGTACAATAAAAAAAAATCTTCCGATATAAAAATTAAGTTACAACTCAGGTACTATCGTATATACATACGATATACACATAAATAAATTACACAAAAAAAAACTATTTTATTTGTATGATATAACATGTTTATTTAGAAAGTCAATAAAAACAAATCTAGTAGAACGTACTTATACTTTATACGTTTTTATTTCAATGATTGAGGCTTTTCCTGTATCGGCTGTCCGACTGTCCCATAAATCCGCGTCAATTCTGCTTTTTATCAGCACACCTGCCTAAACCCGACGGCCAGACCTTTCAGTTGCCAAAATCCCAGCTATTTATCTACTATATAGCTATAGAATATCGTTTAAATATTAGAGGTTAGACATGGCTCAGGTGTGGGACAGGTTGTGGGTTCGATTCCAATTCGAGGAGATGAAATAATGGATATTTTCATTTCCTAGCTCTGGTAACTAGGTAAACTGTGATGTTGGATACCGCAAGTCAATAGGCAACACCTTCAGAATTCGACTGTCTTAACTCTTTTCCTACTCGAGGAAATGAAATGTTTATTTAAATTTATATTATGATTTCTTCACTCGAATCGAGGTAACGCGCCACATTCAATTCTGCTATCTAACACTCCTCCAGAATTCGGCGGAAAATGGAGAACAGAGTGTCTTAATACTGGATTCCCTCAGCCTTCCACCTGTGTGCGGTATACAGCGTGAAGAATGTATTAACACTAAATCCCACCCAGATATGTGCGGAATACAGGATGGATTAATTTTCTTGCATCTTGGTAATACTGAGGTTGTTAGAGGCCAGTCGTGGCGCAGGGGCATAAAGTGTGACAGTAAAATCGACTGGTTGTGAGTTCGATCCCCACTCGAGAGAGAAATTAAATATTACATTTATATTTTCATTTCTTTGTTTTGGTTTCGAGGCAAAGCGCAGCGTTGAGTTCCGCCACTCAACATGCAATGCCTCCAGAACTCGGCGGGAACGATTGGGGACGGAGTGTCTTAACACTAGGTTCCCTCAGCCTACCCCGCTTTGTGCTGAACTAATACTATACTGGCACACGGATTTACATACAGAAACAAGTGTATAAATTGATTCCACAACTTTTTATGTATTCCTAAGTACAGCCATGTAGTACTACACAATGAAACAGAAACGCAAAGTTATAACTTTGCGTTTTCCGCAACCAAACCGATTAATAAAAAAATCTATTTTCATCACAAACCAGCCACTCAGAGCTGATCTTTGTTTGATTACACAATAAGTCTTATACAGATTGAAGGACAAAATTAGTTTAAAGCGTACCAACGCCGGTCCATCGGGGCGCAAAAACGTGCGAAACGTGCTCCACTTTGTGCAACAAACTGCAACTGGAACTGCAACTGCAACTTGCCAGTCCACGCCTGTACGATAAACTCGCTCTGATTGCCGGGAAAAAATACTTGGCTTAACTTGGAAACCTCCGAGAGCGGAGGAGTTGCATTAAAATTCACTTTGTGAGTTACTAATGAAACGTTTCTTGGCAGATTAATAGGATCGTTGTTTTTGTGAAGATTGTTGTAAAGTTAAAACAATGGTTGGCGTTACGCCCGTTCGGTGGGAATTAGTCTATTGTATGTATGTCTGAATGGCAATCTGGATTATGGGTAATTTAAGATTTTGGAAATCAGTCGTGGTGCAGCGGTACAAAATGTGACTGTAAAACCGACTGGTTGTGGGTTCAATCCCCACTCGAGGAGATGAAATATTTAATTATATTTATATTTCAGAAAGTGGGGAACGGATTGTCGTAATACTAAGTTCCCACTGCCTACCCGGCTGTGTGCGGGATACAGCGTGAAGCTGATTAAGATGTATCATTTGTTTGTTTTTTATTAGCTTCACGCTGTATCCCGCATATAGTAGAGTAGGGAGGGGGAACCTGGTGCTAAAACACTCCGTTCCTCAATTTCCACTGATATATTCGAGGCATTGCGTGTTTGAATGGCGAAAACAGAACGCCGGGCTTTTGCCTTGGTGCCAAAGCGAAGAAATGAAAATAATCATTTATTGTTGCATTTATTTTTTATGCGTCACGAAAGCTTCTTCATTTGTTGTAGTAACCTACGATTTTCAATTCTGTTTTTATATTAAAAAACATTGTGTTTGCCACTTAATATTTTAGTTTTATTATAAAATTTTAAACACAAATGTATCTCGTTGTAGTAGGCTGTCGTGGTGCAGCGGCACAATCCAATTTTAGAGATAACGGTTCAGGCACTATTATTATCATTTTCTGACTCTAGTACAAGACAAAGCGCGGCGTTAAGTTCCGTTACTCAATACGCAACGTCTTAGAAATTGAAGGGAAAGTGAAGAACGAAATGTGTTAATAAACACTATGTTTCTAGCTATAATCGGGATAAAACGTAAATCTAAAAAAAAGTTGTTCCAAACCTTTCAGTATGTCAATCTTGTATTTTCGGACGGTTACTCTAGGGAGATTTTCATTTTGTAGCCTTCAAAAGCGAACAAGAAAAACGTGTACGAATTTACACGTAGCTGTACCTGTATGTGTTCCCGTAATTTACATATAGAGGATCTAAAAAGAACAAAACATATTTTTGTCCACAATACTGCATAAAGTAATGTAATTGACTATTACTATCGGGTACAAGGGAAGGCCTATAATAATAAATATTTTAGAAGCACACATGTACCAGCTTTTACAGCGACATGCGGTTATTTTATAGTTCGTTCGCTCTTTTATTTATTGTTTTAGATTAGTGTGCTTTATATTATATTTTTTATGGTTTTATTTAGTGCTCAATGATACTTTTAAGGGTTTTCTAAATTAAGTTTTTTATTGCTCTTTTATTATTGCAATATAATCCACTGTACCTGCAGTTACCTCGGGCACTTAGAATTTGTTCCACTTGTCATCATACATCATAAATAGATAAATAAATATTTTTTTGGACTCTAATAAGTCGATGAATGCTGGCTGCACGCACGAAAAGGTATGACTCATTGTCACGTGCCGCTTGAGCCGAGTGTATAAGCGAGAACGCGGAACTAGTGATAGAGAGGCACGATCGGCCTAAGCTTTCGGCTTGTGATGCATGCTTATATAGCCACCAATATAATACCTATTCACTGATACTTGTCATTCAATTTATTATTATAATTTAATAAAAAAAATATTTAAAATAACGAATGCAACATTTACATAAATGTTCATTACAAAAAATAGTAAAAACCAATTAACTTTTTGTATTATACAAAATAATGATCATTTAGTGACAATAATTCAATTTTATTGATAAAAGCATGCAATTTTTTCAAAGTTTGACGGTTCGTCGATAAATCGACTCTACATACAAACAGTTTATTTTAGCTTCAAGTTGTATCCTACACTTAACAGGGTAGGCTGAGAGACCACATGGGACATGTGTTTAGACACTCTGTCCCCATTAAGATACTTTCGGTTCCCATTATCCTCCGAATTCTGAAGGTATTGAAGCTATCAGAGCGAGGAAATGAACATAAATAAATCAGCTTCACGCTGTATCCCGCACACAGCAGGGTAGGCAGAGGG
>DWAN01002446.1:0-15119 GCA_018230445.1 Heliconius hewitsoni
GAACGGAGTGTCTTAACACTAGGTTCCCCCTGCCTACCCTGCTGTGTGCGGGATATAGCGTGAAGCAATTTTTTTTTTAAATAACTAAATTGAGGTAGAGAGTACGCTATCGTACCAAAATCTCTAAAGTTCCTGCCGTAGCGACAACAAAATGCCCTTTCTCATCTATATATACAATGAAACTGTAACTAATCACTGTCTGTACACAGAAGATAAATAAGAAAATCTATTATTGGGAACATTCACCTCTATTTATCCGTTTGTGTGTGCGTTTGTGCACGCTAATCTCAGAAAAGGCTTAAGAGATTGAAATGTAGTTTTCACTATTGTAGGTATTTTGGCAAGCTTTCCTCAACATGTAGTGTTGCTAGTATATATATAAAACTAAATGATTATAGGTATATAACATTATTCATTCAATTAAAAAAAACATTGCAAATGGCAGGCGAGTTCTTATTATGTCGCACACGTAAGGACACGCCTACCCGCATCTTACTCAACAGTCTGCTTTGTAGGCAGTTAATTTGTGGCAAGCGTTTAGCCTACTTTCAAAGAGAGTCGTGTAAATCAAAAGAAACGTCCGTTTTCCTCCGCATGCTACAGTACCTAAGTATCGTATAACCATCGCCACAGTGCGGGTCTACTGTCTCGCTCGATTAGTGACCTCGCACTTGCCTTTTAACGCCTTTTCATAATGTTCACTACATTTTAGTTATTTATATATTACAAACATGCCATTGAGCAGTTTCATTTCAATTAAAAGCTTCGCCCGCATGAGCTACATTATTATTAATTTATTAATATGCTTTGCTTTCGTTTTTTAATTATAATAGCGTTCAAAAAACAATATATATACTTATTGAAATCCAAAGCTTCAGCTAATTTAAGAATAGTTATTTATAGCAAATTTTTCGAATATCATTCGTTAAAATGGGATAAATTTTTAAATTTATCGGCCAATTGAAATAAAACAAACACTTAATGTTAAGGCTCAAAGTGCTAGTGAAAACTGTAATTAAATCGGTTTAGGCGTTTCTAAGATGAGCGTGAACAAACATACAGACAAACAGACAAAAATTATAAAAATCATTGTATTTGGTTCAAAAAAATTTTCTTTTATATCTTCCATTCTTACAGACACCGGTCCGTTACGATTTTATTATCAGTATATATTTAAGACAATAATTATTATTTATCGACAATAATTAATATTTATCGACAATAATTATTTATACGAATATTAGTTTTACATAATTATATTAAAAGTGCATAATTAAATTTAGTCATTCAATTAATTTGAAAAAAAATACATTAAACATGAAGAATACGGATAGTTTCGAATCTATTTAACGGAGAGATTGTAAAAATGTAGGGACATCTATATAATATAATGATTGTAATGATTTCACTATACATATATACATATTCCATAAAATATCTTATTATACACTTTTGCCAAGTAATATAGTAACGTAAACTTAGTTGTAAATACATACATTACATACAAATAGAGCTCATTAAGTAGTCTTGCAAGTATTTACAAATAAAAATATTATTATAACGATGATAATCTGTATTATTTACGACTAAATAAACACGGGCATCCAGGTCATCAAGGTCATCGGCAGTACGACCTATGTGGCGTGTGAGATCACTTACTGCAACGTTATTTCCATGCGTGTGTTTCCAAGAAAGGACTCCTTTATATACCGAATAATATTTAAATATTTTTTTCCTTGACGTTGTATCCCACATATCGTAGGGTAGGCAGAGGGCTTGTGGTAAGACAATCCGTTCTCTACTTTCTGCCTAATCTTTCTAGGCATTGCATGTTGAGTGGCAGAATTCAAAGACGGACTGTTGCCTTGGTGCCGGAGCGAAGAAATAACAATGTTAATAAATAATAATTCATTCCCCCGAGTGGAAATCGAACCTACAACTTGTGCGCCTGCGCCACGACGGCCTCATCTTTAAATAATAACAGGTGTAAAAAAGTATATATATATATAATATCACCAATTTTTTTTTTATTCTGTTCTTCGTACACTAGTAATCTCCTTTTGTAGAATGTAAATTAATGAATTCATTTAAATTTTCAATAACCCTGAACAATCATTTAAATAGCATAAATATAGAGAGAGCAGATGCATCTCTAAACAGTTCATTGTGTTTAAAGTTCAGTAAACGCGTTTCGATTCATTTGTTTGTGCCCTTACAGTTTTATTTTAAAAAGAACAAGGAACAAAGTTAAGATTTGTTGAAGTAAGTATAGCATTGGTTTTTATATTAACGTCGATATTGATCTGCAAATATATGGAATATTTTAGCAAGCTTAATTATTCATTCAATATATATAATTTAAGTAATTTTAATGTTCTTTACATACGGGTTTTTCGGAATACGAATTTCGCAAAAAAATTGGTAAAGGGACTTTTATTTTGTAAGTGATTGATTTTCTGATGTTAAACATTCAATATGTAAAAATAATATGTATAGTTAAGTCAAATCCAGTTGATGACTCAGTTATTAAAAATACTATCAGATAGTATTGAGATAAATTCTATACCTAATTCAAATTATCAAAATAAATGTTCTGAACCGAGTTATTTTTCTAATAGGTACAGACAGCTGCTGTAAAAAAATATCCCCAGAAAACAAAATTATTATTTTATGCATACGCACAGTTAGCATGGGAAACAGTGGAAAAGATATACCGTGACCGTTCTGTTTATTTAGATCGTCCACTAATCTGTGCAGTGCGCACGTGTGGCGCGCACATGCGCCGAGCGGCCGAACGCTCTCATTGTTTGAAATTTCACGTTCAATATGGCCACGTAAATATTTCGACAAAGCTCTAAAAGGGAGAGCGCACAATAGAACAACAGCATCCTTCTCTGGACGCAATACTGTGAAAGAGAGAGCAATCGAACTTTTTCGATTTCGATTACGATTCCGATTCCGATATGATTAACAGGTCTCATCGGAATGAAGTATTAAAACAAAAGAAGCTGGTTCATTTTTTTTTCCTTGTGGCTAAGATGTGCGCATTCGGAGCGCTCTGAGTAATTGTCGGACTGCGATAAAAACCCGACAAAGCGAGGGAGCTGGATTGTCGCACACGTGCATCCGCCTGCCACTTCGCGAAGTTATATTTAAGAACGTACAACTAGACTGTGGCTGGTAAAAAGGAATTGAACGACTTAGTTATTTTTAGGTGCATTTGATTGTTAATTCGCTTTATTACATATTTTTATTTATTGTAATATTTTTAGCATTAAAAGTAATTTGTTTATCATAATTTTTATCTAAAAAAAATATACTTACAATATTTTTTTTAATAAAAAATATTTACAGTATTTAGTAATTGTAATAAAAATATTTATAATGTGTGTATGAACTCGGCGAAAAGTGGGGGACGGACACTCCGTTCACCCCCTTTTCGCCGATTTTCACTTAACTTAACAACTAGGTTCCCTCTGCCTACCTTGCTGTGTGGGGGATACAGCGTGAAGCTAATTTAATTAAACTTTTTAATGTATGTATTAACATACATAACACGAAATCAAATATATTAATATAATATCACACAGTGACGTGCATGTACCTACTGTGTTCTTAAACGCTTTTGTAAAATAACGAAGTGTTAAATATTCTCCCCATTTATAGCCATAAGATAAACATTATCCCGCCCGTTCGGGGCTTAATTACGATATCAAAAGCTGCATCGTCACTGGAAACCGTCACGTGCATCTCTTTCTAAGAGCAGGAACTCCGTCCAGCGCATCGCTACATCGCCTATTAAACACGATTCTATGCGTACTCTCGTATTTTTATTTCATAAATAATATCTCACAGTCGTTCAAAGTGAGATGGGAACTTAAATGAACCTTATTAACATTTAATCATAATTAATGGGAGGGCTCCGATGATATAGCAATAATGTTAGTAATCAAACATTAACAGTTACATATCGTTTCTACGATGGCTGGCATATACTATAAAGACAGGTTATGAAATTCAAATCGGTTGGCGTTTTATTAAATCTTTACAATGATCTATCAATCAGCCGATATTGATTGGACAGACGAGATTGAATATTTTTTAAATTATTTTATGCAAAGCTATTCCATAGGTTTAATCGATTTTTAATGTTTTTGCATTTCTCGCACTCTTACAGGCTTAACAGATAATTTAATATCATATACAATTCATACGTACGTACACATCTAGTACTTACGAAGTCAGAATTACCTTTATTGTGTTAAGCTGACAAACAGAACGTTTGACTTATGTAAAAACTAAAATTAAGGCAAGATTTAGAATTGTTGATTTACTTTGGAAATGTAAGTCGTTTTACTCTTTTTCCATCTAAATAAATCTCGCCAGATAGAGAAGCTTGATCTAGAGTCTCTAAACTAAAAAATATACGTGTATCAGTTTATAGTGATTCTTTATAGAATAGCCTCAGAAGCATAAATTCTACACCGTATTGTGAACTTCAATACTACTGTGACACAATGATTTTAAATAAATAACTCATTCTACTATAATTTATATTTTCTTATAATAACAAAATCTAATTTTGCTGACTTTTCAAAACATTGCCACCGACAACACAAAACGATGACACAGTAAAACTACCCAGGCTCCAAATGAAATAACTGTCAACGGCGTTTGCTTGTTAGATATGACAAATATGAAGCTGCGTCATAGTTTCACTTTAGGCCAATTAAACAATAAACTTTCAACGTTAAAAACAAACAGAAACCACCTATTTGAATTAAGAAATTTTAACTAGAAAGAAATTTTACTACGAATCAAGATTTAGTTGTTTCTATAGGAACTTATATATTTTTTGGCAAGGTTGACATTCAATCCTTGTTTTGTAAAGTAATGCATACGATGTAGAAGATATAATGAACGTTGTTAAATTTATATTTAAAATATAAACTTATACGGTGATCGTGACCAGTGTCGACCGCAATTGGATTTGAGTTCCCATCAGCTTTTGCTAACAGAAGTGTAAAATAATTACGGAGCACGAATCGTCCAAATAGTTGATGCACGACACGAACATTAAAATCCGTTATCTTTAAACGCACTCAAAATATGACCGATTATTATCTTCCTAATGCATTCTTTATAGTACGAAGAGAATGTAGGTATGTGTGTTTAACAATAATGATTTAATTGTGAGATCCGGATGTCTAAAGACAATCCGTAAATTTTCATAGCAAACGATATAAGAATTATAAAAGATCGATGCTTCAAAGCATAATTTTTCACGTCTACAAAAAAAAAACATTTAATCTGTTGGACTAAGCAATGCGAACAAGCTTACGTCCACGATATTACTTATCAGAATGAAGTTACTAATAGCAATATATCGTTATAGAGTACGTGTAGCGACGTCCCCACAAAAACATCCATCTAAATGGTCTTCTACTTCCCTACGTATTTCCCAAGGGTACGAAACCCAGCAATTGCACCTTACCCCCAGAGTGCAGTAAATCTCAATAAAGTGTCGAATAGTTTCTGCGTCATTCGACATTTTTGTATCTAAAATTACTATGTACGTGTTTTTTTCAATCTAAAATATGTTCTACGCACTTGATATAGAATCTGCGTCTACTTTTTAATCAATGATTGTACAATTATATTTATATTTTAACGGCTTTATTCCTACTGTAAAGTAACTAACATCTCACGATTTTTAATTGAAATTATTTAATTTTTGAATATAAAATATTTTTTTGTAGTTACGTTTTATAAATGAATGTGACTGTTGCAAATAAGAATATTTAAATATAGTTACAAATTTTAATTTATCTTTACAAAGTAGCGCTTGCGGCATTCATGTGAAAATTTAAAGAGTATTCTCAAGAACACCTACTTAAATAATAATTCGAAATAGTCTACGTATAATATGTATCTAAGTGAATGCTGATATTATTTATATACATGCCAAAAGGATAATTATTCTGACAGAAAGAGAGAATTATAGTATGGAAAATGAATCTCGTCGGACGATATGCTGCTAACTTTTAGTTGCGTTGCGTATACCATTTAATGAACTGAAATATATTTTTTTGGAGAATTGTATACAGAAATATACACATATTTATGTATGCCAAAAAAAATATTTTTCCTCTTTTTTCTAATTTTCAATTATTCAGCTGACGTGAAATACAAAATATATTCCGATACATAAATACATATCTAAATGCACAGAGCTCCAGGCAATTACTCTAAGCTTAATGGGCAATCTTGATTCAACTTTCATTTTCTGCAATACTAGCTTACAGTCGAACGTAGACGAGGGGAGACTCCGTGCGGTGTGTACTGTGAATGCCAATCGGGTTGTGAGAGCCCTCCAGTTGCCTTGCCCGAGTGAACAATGCGTTATGAAGTGCAGCACATGCAAGACCGCACGGCACACGGTCTGGCTGGAGTACCAACTTCATTGACTTACTCCTTGCTGGTTATGCACGTGGGGACCGAAGATCGTTTCGCTGGTATAACCAGAATTATAACTATTGATATATGTTTATGTTTATTTTTGAAAATATAAATTATTTTATAATTCTCTTGTTTTTTTTTTAATTGCTTTATCCCGCACACAGAAGGATAGGCAAGGGTAACCTGGGAACCTAGTGTAAAGACACTTCGTTCTCATAAAGACAATTCCGTTCCCCACTTTTCGCCGAATTCAAAGGCACTGCGTGTTAAGTGGAGTAATTGAAAACATTAAATATTTCATTTCCTCAAGTGGTAATCGAACCTACAACTTCTCGCGTTTAAAATCGCATGCTTGTGCCACTGCGCTACGATTGGCTGGTTTATGAGATTGTAGTAGAATACAACTGACACATACATTACATATTACAAAATATAAATATAATTGGAAACATGTGAAGACAAAAGTCTTCCGTTTAAAATATTATAAGAACAAATGACCGCAATCAAATCACAATCAAAGTGAAAGCCTCCTCTCTCTCTTGTACCTATACCTATTAGAGACTGGGATCGGTGTTCTCTGATGCGTGTTCTGTTTATATTACAGTGTGTTCGATCTAATTATATAGAATGCTTTTGGTTCACGCGCTAGTCACGACTACCATATTGTTCCTAAAATGATGTTGTTGATATAAAGGTATATTTTAACAAAAGACTATTTCCTGTTTAATATTTTGTATACATTATTATCAATACCAATCTAGATTTTTGTAGTGGATCAGGAGCACAAGCGTAAGACTATAAACACGACAGGTCGTTGGTTCGATTCCTACATGGGGGAAATGAAATATTCCTCGTTCTGTCAAGCAAAACGCAACGTTGATTTCCACCACTCAACACTCAAGGCCTCCAAAATTCAACGGATAGTAGGCAACGGAAGTGAGACACTTCCGTGATGGGAACGAAGTGTCTTAACACTAGGTTCCTAGGTTCCTCTGATTACCCTGTTACGTGCAGGATAAAGTGTGAAGCTAAAAAATATATTATTTTATACGTGACACTGTACATTGTATAGTATATAGTAAATATTTATATTATAAACATTGCTTAGTACAACTTAAGGGCTCGGTCAACGTAACCCTAAAATTAATATTACAAAGTAGAATATGTAATATATTATTATATTAAAAAAAACTGGACAATACGGTACTTCAACCTGCGAACAAGCTATAAGTGCTCTGTACACACTCGAAGTAATTTCTTGACCCACGTAGGGAACCAGTGATGACTACACATTTGCACGGGTTACTTCATAATTTTTTTATTTTATATATTTAAGCACTTCCTATAAAATAAACTCTTTGTAAAAATATTGGAAAACGATGGTATAGTAATTATTATTTAAGAAATTGAATTGAATGTAGGTAAAAAGAACCTAGTGTTAAGACTCCGTTTCCCACTTTTCGCCGAATTTTCGAGGCATTGCGTGTTGAGTGACGTACCTCAACGCTGCGCTTTGCCTTGTTACCTTGTTTACTTGTTACCAGACCGAAGAAATAAAAATATTAATAAATAATAATTAATTTCCCCGAGTGTGAACGAACCCACAACCATCACGTTTACGGTTACATGCTTATTCCACTGCGCCACGACGGCCTCTACTTACAAGAGTTAACATTTTTAATATTATTTTATCAAATTGTAATAACACTTAGATGTTTAAGAACGAACCATTAAAACTTCCAATAGATAAAGTCTCTCAAAATCTACAATACAAACAGAACCGCCGTAACAGTAAAGGGAACTAAACCCATCTAAAATTAGACTCGAGCAATAATGATTCACATGGTGTGTTCATACAAAAAAAACCTCGTACCCATCCTCATTACGATAAACGATTAAAAATTAAAAAAAAATAGGCTAGCAGATGCGTTCAAATATCAAATACAGTTGGATATGAACTTGTGGGGTCGTTATAGGAAATGCGTATGTAATTGTGTCGACTGGACCACAATAAGGGGCATCGGTCAGTGCGATTGTTGTGCGACCGACGCCCGCACCCATCGCCATTGATTGAATGACCGCGTGACTTTAACAAACAGCGTTGGCCAAACGGAGCGTAAATGTTTTGCGAGGCCTATAGGGAGTTATTACTATTGCTTTTCCCGGTATCGGTATTATTGTTTTGGAGCACAGATTGGTTTAACTGGGTTCGTTTCGCTTAACAATTAAAAAATCTAAAAATGTTAGACAAATATTATCTAGCATGACTTCGTAACATGTGCTGAGTGCCTTTTCTGGTTTGTTGTCTGAGCAATCTTGATTTGTTCATCGTATGAAATGTCATTGTTAACAAATAAAATGTAAGTTGTATTAAAGCTGTCGTGCCGCAGTGGTGATTGGTAACAAGGAACAGCGCGGCGTTGAGTTTCGCAACTGGATACGCAATAACTTGAAAACTCAGAGGAAAATGGGGGATGGAGTGGTTTAACAATAGATTCCCTCTGACTACCCTGCTATGCGGGA
Organism: Heliconius hewitsoni; assembly: GCA_018230445.1. Taxonomy (NCBI): domain Eukaryota; kingdom Metazoa; phylum Arthropoda; class Insecta; order Lepidoptera; family Nymphalidae; genus Heliconius; species Heliconius hewitsoni. Next base: position 8,983 of record DWAN01002446.1, read on the forward strand.
TACAACGTGAAGCTACAAAAATTGTCGAATTTTCACAAAATTGCTTGTATTTTTTTCAGTTTCCAATTTTAAACGTAATTTCTGAAACACATTCTTTTAGAGCACATATTATAAGAAAATATCAAACAAAAAAAATGCAATATATCTATACCTATACAGAAATCTGTGGATATTAGAAACTTTACAGATAATCCAATAACATGTTGTAATAACATCGCTACATTACATAGAAATAACTTAAGAACCACCCGATTCCATCAATTTCACACGCGTCGTAGATACTACATGTATATAAACGAGTAAAAAAGCATTTATTTTATAGATGAGTTAAATTGGCATCGCGTCGTGGTCATGGCGTATAGAATCGACGAGATAGCCGGGGCCGTGCGACGGGTCCACGATTATCAACGCATTCTGCTCGGTGGTCACAACCTGTCGCGTCTCTACGGCGGCTTTACGATTTATGATTGTAATAGCATCCCGTGGACACCTGTTCCCAGTCTCGTGCTGCGTATTACGGCTAACAATCTTCACTATTTGTTTAATGATTTACTGTGTTTTTTTTTATTAATATGTACAAGTTATAGATATATTTTAATTTTTAATATTCGTGCCTTAATGCTATCTAGATAGGTGATTATAAACTCCTCAAATTTCAAATTTGAACATGTAATCTTTAAAATTGAAAATTTATCGCCATTTTCTAAACCTTTCTTTCTTTTCTCTACCTTTACTTATTGTCTCCGTTTTATTGACTATTTTTAGTTACGGCGTGCAGAGAAAACAAAAGTGGCAAACACTAGGGTAAAACCGTAACTTTTTCGCTTCTGCAATCGTGTAACCGATCTATATATATATATATATATATATAGGTAAGCTAGTAACTGCTAGTAGCTATTAACTTCCCCCAGTTGGTAAAAATTAAATATTATCCACTAGGTAACGTGATGAAAAAAAAGAACCATTGAACGAACCAAATTTTAGGAATGCAATGCAAGGAAAATATTTAAAAAAATCTTTTACAATTTTTACTACATTGTTTTACTTGAGTACAATCCAAATGGCGGCTTTAACCAAGTAAAGGTTAAGTAAGAGTGAGATCATTTTCTTTTTATATGTTTAGAAAAATAGCACCTCAACACAGGGTAAAATTAAATTTAGATTTTAAAAATACTAACAAGTAAACATCTACAATATCACTATAATGATAATGTGTCTATTAATCGTAACGAATGTCGTAATACGAAGTCGTGACCTATCTCAATAAGTCTAGCCCAACAGTCTGGCAAACGTTACAGTGCACAAGTGTTTACGCTATTACAGACGTACTCCGCCGAGCAAAACTCCTAAGAATTCAGTTTAAGATAAAGAAATGTTCACTTAATTAAAATCTATGCAAATAAAAAATAGCCTTCAAATATACTGCTAAATGTAAGACTTGAAAACGGTTCGACCTATTGTGATTTTTTTCAAAATTTTATTAAGATTCTTATAGAGAAAAAAACCATCGAAATTAAGAACAAAAAATCAGCAAAAACTTATATATCTTTGCCATAGCAATGTATGGTTGATCTACGAAATGAAAATAGCTTTCATTAGAAATACCACTCACTTCACTCATATCAAAAATATCATATTTAAAATTTTTGCGAATTTCCGTATTAACGATGTACTTATATACTTATGTATATATAATCATGAATAGCGGGCTTCAAAAAGTGCTAAATGTATGACTAAATATCTGGGCAATCGACAGAAAAAATATTTAAACGTATGTGGACACCAACCATTCTGTCTATCTGTAAATTTGCTTAATTTCATTTGACATACATATAATACAGTCTCCATTTTCATATTGACCCATCTATCTAATTCAACCATCCAAGAAATATAAAGTAAGAAGATATTATGAAAATTCTACTAAAGTTAAAAAAAAAAAATTAAGCCAAATTTTAAATTGGTAGACATTAGAAGTTTTAAAGCTTTTAAATTTTACTTAAAGTATAATTATAAGTTTCAAATGTATATTCGATTGATAGTGTCGTAGCAATTAAGCTTGTCGTGATGGGAATGTGAGTCAAGCTAGTGCGGGACCTGTCGACACGATGTCATGCACCAGCGAGCCATTCGATACGACAGGTGCAAACCACGCGTTTACCATAACTCCACCGTAATACAAGTTTCACTTTGAACATCATTTTTTATCTATAAATGTTATTAACGTGTGTATATAATTTTCTTAATATACATTTTAACTTGTTTCTTCATACATATATGTATATGAACATACGTTGGAATATTATAAGTAAAAAATATATAAGATTCTTGAAATTAAGTATATAATGTTCACGGTGTTAGAACTGTAGTTTTTCTAAAACAAATCATTGTATTTTTAAAAAATAGATTCCTAAATTAACATTTTGTTAAATAATTCATTTATTCATCACCCACTATATTTGTACTAATGAAAGTTACTGAACAAACATGGCTCTGTTTGGTAACAACTTGCAATTTTACCGTTAACTAACTTAGAGACGATTAGTCTTATGAACATCTGCCTATTACGTAAAAGGTATTTAAAGACATATTTATAAAGGTCATAAGTACGCATCTTTTTGTACATAGAGTTAGTGCAATTTACAAGCACCTACTACGAAATACGAATATAGATAAAAACCGTTATTAATCAATAAAAATGTTTTGTTTCCCGTTATTTTTAAAAGTATATTTTGTAAAATTCTGACTTACCTCCATTACCAGCGTTAGTGATGGTAACCCAAAAGTCGATAGTCTTCTCTGGTCCCAACTCTTCGTAGTCCCACTTCTTTTTAACTTTCACCACACCACTTGGTTCAACTGTAACCCACGGATTTTCGTCCCTAATTTTGAAAGTTTCCCGATCAGTCTCTTTCTCGAGTGTAAACACGGCACGTCCTTCAACTTCGCCATCGGCTTCAGTAAATTCAATACGTTTGGTCGGACGAACCGCACGAGTGACCCTTCGCTTTTCCCGGTGAAGTGTTGGCATTTCTTTTCGTTCGCGGATAATAAATTCAATATAAACTTGGGCAGGTTGACTTTTACGCGGAGGAGTCCCTGTATCGTGCGCTAAAACTTGCAACTCTACTTCGTGGCTATCAGGATCGCCCGCTAATATCAGTTCTCCTGTTTGAGGTACTATTACAGCAAGATTAGTGGGTGTTTTAATTGAATAATAAATGCGGTCGCCATCAGCATCAAACGCCTGTACTTTGCCTATATTAGAAAATCGTTGCCAATGTGCAGTTCCGTTACGGCAATTATTTTCACAAGTACCATTTACAGCAAAGTAATATATTTCCTGTTCGAATAAAGGTTCATGGTCGTTCTCATTGACTACGTTAATTCTGATTGGAAGGCTAGCTTTGTTCGCCCCGAGTATGTCAGTTGCCTGAATAACTAAATCATAATGTTTTTTTGTTTCTGCATCTAAACTTTTCATTGCTATTATCTCGATGTCACCTTCAGTTATGACTGATCTAACGTCTGACTTAGTCGACTTTGACTTGTCGCGAAGAGCGAATATTGATTGCTCATTGCCTTTAATAATTTTGTAGGCGATAGGTCCCACATTTACAAGAGCAGTAGCTTTTATCGGTGGAAAGTCGACAACTGTCCCTGGTGGGGAATTTTCATTAATTTCTCCATGTAAGCCATTCGTTTCAGCAAAATGTATCATTTTTCTGCGATCCATGACCAAAACATGAACTGTATGAGCAGAACTACTGAAAGGCGTTTGCTCTAATACAGCTAGATTTAGGGGTTGGTTTAATAAAGGTCCGAGATCTGCTGTAGTCATCAGTAATCCATCATCTAAAAGTGCGAAGTAAGGTGCAAATTCAGGGTCCAGCAGTGTGTAACGTGAGTGATTGCCAACAAAATGGCGAACTGCATGACCTGGACGGACGTCATGCGGCAAGAGGATTAGCGCCCTCGTCTCCAGTGCTATCGTTAGGACACAGAGCAGCGCTCCTCCTGCTAACACAGCACGCGCCATAGCTCTGACGAGTTACACTTCAGTTATCCCAACATCTCCAACTATAACAAAATAACATTTGCCTTGTTAAGTAATAAAATAAAAATTAAATCATGTTAAAAAAAATAAAGTCGAATTGATAACCTCCTTTTCTTACAGAAAGTTCTTTAGTCTTCAGTTAAAAATAAATTTAATGCAAGTTTTGGCGTGCACTTTGTAATTATATCTTTATTCAAATAAATTAAATATTAATTTTGTTTTATGTATTATTACTTTATAGCTGTAATTTATTCACATAACCTTTTAAATATATACTTATATGTTGTAATGTATCTTCTAATATTTTTCAAATATATCTATCATCTATCTATCAACCATTTAACCGATCAATGATACGTTTTATATGTACTCGTAAGCAAATCACAATTATAAATGCGTCTACAGTCTTGATTTGTCAGTCGCTAAAAGTGATCGATAATGTAGTGCAATTTCCAGTAATAATAATAGTATCACATGATGTGACAGCATGAAAGTGTAAGGCTGTCGGCGCTGTCGGCGACGTAGGGCGGCAGTCGGCGGTGGGCACACACGCAGAGCTTTATTTAGGCGGCAGGCGGTAACGCCGGCGTCTCGCGCTCGGGCCCGCCGCCGCCGATCAATACCCCCTTGCGCCGCCGCGCGACGTTTTGCGAGCAAATCTAGACTGTATGCGCTCCAGTTCACGACACACCATCAAATATTCACACACTTATTAAACTGAATAGAAACTCATTTCGGCGTCATCGTTCGCAAATGTGCACTCAATCCACAAACTAAAATAGCTAGTGGTTACTTTTTTGGCGTAAGGATCGCCAGTTTATCGATGTTTTCCAAAGCCAATCGTTTCACATAACCAAATTTGCACTATAATATAAATAAATTATATTTATAAATTTTTCATCAATTCTTTCTTTATAAATCTTATTAACATGTTATCAGTAAACATGTTAATTTAATGTAAACAAAATAAAACACTAGTGCACGATAGATTACGTAAACACGATACTTCAAGAAAATGCCTTAAATGTATGTCACAATTTTTGAAGAATATAACACGATACGTACTTATTAGAAGCGTGAATAAAATCGCGATATCGTAGCGTTCTGTGTATAACCGTTTCATATGTCACTGGCGCCGTACGCAAGCGGCGTCAAAACGCGACTGGTGATTGAAATCTGCAGCGCGCGCGCGTATTGAGCGCGCCGCCCGCGCCCGCCGCCCCCGCCGCCCGAGCCGGCGCCCCCGCCCCGGCGAGCGGCCGCACTACGTACGGTAGAGTCGTTCCTCCCCTTGGCTGCCAACTTCGGTGCATAGCTTACTAACTACACACAGCTCCACACAAGCTTTTGTTTTGAATAAAAAGTTCTATTGAAATTCGCAAAAGGTTTTTAATAGTGTATGTACATCTTAATACGCTAACATAACCCACAACCTGTGCTGTATGAGTTGATATATGAATAAATCATTGTGAATGCTGTAATATGGAATTTCTGATATTGATTGATTTTATTCTCAATTTGTGATTTTTACATTCCCACTTTTATACTATAACACATATTATAAAACTCGAACGTGTTCCTCTACAATATACTGATCTTGAACTTTCATATTCTAGCCCCAGCCCGTAGAAACGTTACGACGTCGTATAAATAATGTTGATTACAAGTTTAGTTCACGCTGTATCCCGCACAAAGCCGCACTAGGTAGAAGAAACCAAGTGTAAAGACACTTCTTTCTCCACTTTTCGGAATACAACGCCAAGCTTTTTCTTTGGTGCCAGAGCGAAACAATGTATGTGTGTATAAATGATAAATGTATGTATGTGCATTATAAGCATGTATTAAATATTTCTTATTCGGTAAAAGTATTAGAAGCTAGGAAGTGATTTCATATGCGCACATATCAAAGTCAAATAATTTTATTCAAAATAGGATACATTTTGTTGTAAATATATTACAACATATTTTTAATAATATACAGGATAGAAACGTCTGCACTCTTTTTACCGGAACAGCATATAGGATAAAATATTTCATCCATACTTAAAAAAATTATAACCCATATCTAAAAAAAATAAATAAA
>DWAN01002447.1:0-15117 GCA_018230445.1 Heliconius hewitsoni
TAAATACTATACTTTAGAGTATAGTAAAAAATATAGGTATATATTTATAAATTACAATATACATATCATACTATCTACAAATGTAAGAAGTAAATTTAAACTGTCAAGTAATGTAGAGGTTTTCCAAATTGACGAAACAATAATGACAATAGAGAGATAATGTTCTTCAATTCCCATATAGGTTAGGATAATCAAGTCTACTGAACAATAACAACTGAATATATTATGTAATAGTTTTAAATTTATAGTCACGGGCCTATTTAGAACGTCAATGGTTTTTTAGCTTCTTCATTATTTGCTTTGTTTTCCCGCTTAGTGATATAGGTAGAGAGAAACTCTTAAAGGTAACCTTTGATTTACGCTTTCCTCCCGGATTTCAGTTTTTTTGCGTGTATATTTGTAGATATAATTTCTATTTCCCGAATAAAAATTATATCTACAAATATAATAATTATCCTGACTGGAGATTGAATCAACAACCATCGCGCTTACAATCAGATATTGCGATTTCTAAGTTATTATGAACTTTCAACAAAACTTGTAAAATAATAATAAATGTATAAATGATTTCATTTTTCCCTACATCCAATAGATTGTTAAGGTGTTAAGATCGTTTTAATTTTATTTTTTTGTTAAAGTAATTTACCTGCGGATGGTCACCGAAAAAGTCGATATCTTCAATGGCTTGGTCTAATACTGATTTATCTGAAACAAACAAAAAACGTCTTTAAGATCCTCCATACGCTTGGTATTAGTCAAATGTTTGTGTATTGATATGTACAATCGAAACTCCCTCTCTTTCTTACAAAAAAATTTTGAAAAACATGTTTACTCATGTGAAAATTTTTACAATTGAGCAATATTTTAACAAACAAAATGCCCATATTTATGCTGAAGACGCTTAAGAAGCGCCACGTCGCCGGATCTTAAAGCTCGATCCACACAATCTCGGTTAGAAACGAGTAGTCCGGACTTTATCAGAGCTGAAGACTGACCGTCATCTATTCCTTATCTTAATCCACTGAATTATGATTATGGTCAGTTTTAGATAGTGAGGCTTGCTTTAAAGGTCATGATAATTTAAAGTCCCTACAACAAACCCATACGATTGGCGGTGAAGACTTTTCCCATAGAAAGAGTGCGTGCTACTATTGATAAGCTGGCATCAACGTTTAAAGGACTGTATTGCAGCCAATGGAGACCACTTCGAAGAAGCTTTATATATTTTAGTAGTTTTATATTCATGTATTAAGCTAATGCACTGTAATATAAATATATAATAATATACTGTAATGTAATAAATGTAACGTACAATATATATAAAAAAATGTTATTCTTTGTAGCAATAATTATGGTAAGACTAAGTATAGCTCTTTCTATACAAATATTATTTCGAAGCAAACGAAATAAAGCATAGGTAATAATATAGTTTGTTCATTTAAACAGGCTGTGCTTATCGTGATACAACGAAAACGATGTGTTCCCTGATAAAAGTTAAATAATGCTTACGAAGCCTCGTAAACTAGTTTTCAAAGTTCGCGTGATATAATTCACAGCAGTTACGGTTCACGCCCCGTGAGCCTCCTACCCCTACCACAACACTCACTCGCAAATGTTGCCGCTATCCTGATATCAAATTTTAGGGCACTTTATCACAAGAAGGGCATTTAGGGCTTGACGGTCGTCGTGTTTAGTGATTTACGGGAAAAAAGTCACGAACGACATTCGGATAACGCGACACTAAAAACATTGACACTTTATAGCTGTGTAATAAAATTTTTGGATTTATACCTGTATGATTTTTAGACGTATCATATTGCTTTTTTTTTCTATAAAACTGATAATTGGTTACAGATTATATTTTAAATAATTATAAATAGTAATTTAATCGGTAACGAGGCAAAGTGCGGCGTTATGTTCCGCAATGCCTAAATTCCGGAATGCAGAATTCGGCAGACAGTGAAGAACGTAAGAACTTAATGGGACGCCCTTTGCCTTGCTCTGTTCTGGATAGGTACATAATAAAAAAATAAATAAAAAATATAATTTTCACTTACACCTAAAGACATCGTAGATAAGGGAGTAAACACAACGCATTTCCTGTTCATCTTCAAAGTGCACACCCAGTGGTGGTTTGCAGAGGAGTCTCGCTGCTTTCAACACCTATTAAAATGTTATATATTAATCTTGTATTTATTTTGTGAAAATAATTAATAACCAATAAATATGAATAAGGCGTCATACCGTGTAGCTTGTGCTGCACAAGTCAGTTCAATATTTATTACCTTTGAATATTTAAGTACTTTATAAAAAGACGAAAGTGTGATGTATGTGATGTCTTATCATATCTGGCATATTTTTGTTTTAAGTATAAAGCATCATCTGCTGATTAAAATATACATATCGTTAACTAAATACTACTACTACTACCCAACTATTACGAGAAAAAAGACGAATGTTAAAGATACCGTTCTTACAGGCTATACATACCTGACCAATATCCCAGGCTGGACCGGACGCAGCTTTAACAGAAACTGGCGGTGGTGCATTTGGGTTCTTTGTAGATATTACTAAACTCCAAGGCGCCCATTCTTCGACAGCCTCCTCCATGATAGTGTTCTCTTTTTTAACATCTTCTTCTCTAAGAACATACATTAGTTATATTGAAAAATGGCCATAGATGTACACTTTTGCTTAATTTAAATGTGTATTTATTACAATTGCTATATTTTAAATCGGTAAAGGAATAAGTAACACAATATTTAATCTTTTCATTCATCTTTGTATATAGATATCGTTAAGTAATTCAATAAGATTTTTTAAAATGAATAGATATTTACTTTTTTACCACACTATGCCCATCAATCATTTCTTTTATCCATGAAAATTGTATGAGGTCATGATTTAAGCTACATTGTTAATACTAAGATTTTTAGACATTGGCTAAAAATATTTTCTTTTTAATAAACATAATATTTTTCTAAAATAATTATAAGATTAAATAATATATCTAAAACTACAATCTAACTAAAAATCGTTTGATATTTTATAAAATTTGATAGGAAAGTAAACTGACAGATATTTTTTTTATTGCTACAAAATCAGCCTGACAATTAGTTACGTAGTACTTATGACAAATATTTTTTCATGATTTCTTCAAGAACTTTTTTAACCGACTTCTGTATGAACAGAAACTTATCAATTCGACTGTGTTTCTTTTTTTTATATTTATTACTTCAGAACTTTTGACTGGATGAACCGATTTTGAAGTTTCTTTTTTATTTGAAAGTTAATGCTTCCCGTGTCCATTTCTGACAATGGTATCTGGGAGAAAATCACATATGTCTTAAATTTACATTTACATTTTATTTTACATTTTATTTAGATTTACATTTACATTTTATTTACATTTACATTTTTAGATATGGGCGCGACAAATGGACGATACGATAATTAAATGTCACGCCAAACGATTCAAAAATTAGAAAATAATTAAAGAAAGATCTTATAATTTTGAAGTCGCTGCCAAGTAAAACAAACAAGCTTAGTAATTTGATATTTTAGTACAGTTGTTGTAGCATTAGCTTGACAACGACTTCTAAATTATAAAATCTTTCGTTTATTATTTTTGTTTAACGAACTAAAAGTACGTTTTACTTTATGTTAAGAAAAAATATTTTTTGTTAAAAATTAATTTTAAAATATTTACAGGTCATTTCATTATTTTTACTTCAGTATTTATATAACTAAGGTTTTATTACATATATATATTTTTCCGTTCGACTAAAGGACTATACGAAACCTACTAAAACCTATAAATTAAATTAATAATTCATTCCAAAATAACAACTACTGATAGTTTAAAAATAATTAAAAAGTGTAATTATTGTGGGTAACCCATTAACAAATTAATCTAAAGTTTTATTTTATGAATGTAAACGCGATGGGCTGTGGGGTCAATTTCAACTCGAAGAAATAAAATATTTAAAATTTTGCTTGCTTTGTTAACGGCAAAAGCGCGGAATTGAGTTCCGCTACTCAACACGCAATACGTCCAGAATTCGTCAGAAAATTGGGAACGGGAACACTAGGTACCCAGGTTCCCTCTGTTTACCCTGCTACGTGCGGAATACAACCTAAACCTAAGGTTTTATACCTTTAATTTTCCCTTCCTCATTATCATTGCGGTTGTCTCAATAGACCTTCTTAATGAGCAATGTGATCAACAATCACAAGCTTGTATCATTTATAAAGAGAAATCCATTTAGAATCGTTTAAATTTCAATTACCCAGCGGCCTCCAACATCAACTTTATAACACTTGCCTTGTGAAATTGGTTCACGCAATCACCTAACTTATTTATATGTAACCATACTGATATGAGGCACGCAAGCTAGATTATTATGGCGCAGTTTAAACTATAGCGAAAATATTTAGCTTTTATTGTATCTATTTCAACATATTCGAAGTAAGAAATAAACGTTATATATAAAAAAAATTGGACAAGGCTTCCGTACTGTAATTTCTGTAACTTCCGTAATTTCTGACTAGTAGATTAACGAGTCGTCTTGCAGGGGCACAAAGTGTGACTGTAAAATCTACTGGTTGTGGGTTCGATTCCCACTCCAGGAAATTAAATATTTATTTACATTTATATTTTCATTTTTTCGCAACATGAATGTTGAAGCAAAGCATGGTGTTGAGTTTCGAGTTTCGAGTTTCGTTGACACAACACGCAATGTCTCCAGAACTCTGCGGAAAGTGGAGAACGAAGTGTCTTGACACTAGGTTCTCTTCCCTACCCTGCAGTGTGCGAGATACAGATTAACGAGAAGTTATTATTACAAGTTATAAAAGTTGACAAAATTAAGTTTGCGGACGAATGCACTCATTTTCTATTAAATTAACTACAAATACAAGTTTGTACCAAATTTTTTTTCTCTGAATATCTATAAATTTTTACTCTTCGATTTTTTCTTAATTTGTAATGAATATTTTTACTTCGTGCTAAATTCTGTAACTGTAGATCTACGGGAAGTTCCCTATAGGTTTTGATTACGCGGCTATACAAAATGCAGCAAAACCGATGCATAAATTCTGGAAATGTAAATGTAAATATTGTATTATAAGCAAGGAGCTTTATTCTAAAATGTTGTGCCTTTTTTAATGTTATATAAATATACCTACTACATAACTTTATATAAATATACCTACTACAACTAATAACAATTTATTACGCCCCAATATCTGTAAACATAGTACCAAAATCGGTTACAAATTTATAATTACAATAACTACATTGTATTACCTTATATGTTAATATGTTTGTACATTAAATAGAAAAAATAACAGTTATGGGGCCAATATTTAATATATTGCATAGTTTTGATCGAGTCGCAATTTAACACCATAAATTGTATTGGAAAAACACGCAGGAGAGCTATAAGTAGCTCAAGTTCACGGCCAGATATATGTAGTAGGTACCTATCTGGAAAATAATTACCATAGGGCTTTGCTAACATGCATTTACGATAGTATGTAGTCTTCTTTTGATTATTGTATTAAGAAATACAAATTTTATTTATGTGAATTATATATTGCACTACATAAATTTGTTGTTTAGGAAAAGCTTCGAATCACAAAAAATAACTAAATAATAAACTTTATACCAGTCGTAGCGCAGAGGTGCAAAATGTGACTGTAAGAGCGACAGATTGTGGGTGGGGATTCCCGCTCGAGGAAATTAAATATTTAATATTTCCATTTTCTTCGCTCTGCTGCCGAGGCAAAGCGCTAGGCGGAAAATGAGGAACGGAGTGTCTTAATACTAGGTTTCCTCTATCTACCATGGTGTGTGCGGATACAGTGTGATGATAAAAACATAAAAAAATATAACACCTGCTACGAGTAAATAAAGAAAAGCTATAAAACATCTGATATTATTATTACTTTTCGAAGTGCATACTTAATTAAGTAAACTACCGACAAATAAAATACTTGCTGATTTACATCCAAAGTTTTCTGCATATCTACAAGGTTGAAGTATTGAGTGAGTCTCCATTCCTTATCACTTGGCAGGACCAGCTTTTCGGCTTCACTAGTATCGCCCTCCAGCCTCGCCGCATCCTCTTGTATAAGAAGCTCGGCCAATAATTTTGGATAAACGTTAAAAAGATTTCCATCGCTACATTCGCTAAGAGCTACCCACAGTGCATTAGGATCATATCTGTTGGCCATTTTTATTGTGATCTTTCAAAAATTTATTTTGATTAAAATCGTTTTTTGATGTAATTTTTATTATGCAGTATGCAATATATGACTTGTCCAACTTCCTTCCATAGTAAGCTTTTAAAAATATATTATAAAATATTAGAATTTGATATATTTATAAAAAAATTGCCTGAATAATATTTATATAGGTACTTTGTAAATCGCATATAACTCCGAAACCAAGTGCGTTATGTGCTCGAATGCCGCCCACCAACTGACGACAAAACTAGAGACTTAAAGACAATCGCTTGAAGCCCAACCTGTTACACTGTCTTTTATATTATTTTTATTTTAACATCCATGGCTGAAATTATTTTGTCATTAAAATTTATAGGTATTTTAATGTGTGTACAAAAAAATAAAAATGTCATTACTGTCAATAAACCGAGTAACAGAATGAACCGATAAAATGTAAAAAAAATAATTAAACAAATTTTTTTAAAAACAATATTTCAACATCCCAAACTTATAATAGAATAGAATTATATCTTAATGAGAAAACAATATTAAGCGTTTTAAAAAAATGGATCAACTGATGTCAAACGAGGAAAGCTACGCAGACCGTAGAAAACTTTTTCAAAATATATGGAATACTTCTCTAAATTTCGATGAAAGAGAAGATATTTTTAGCAAGCCTAAAGTGATTAAGTACGTTTTCTTATATACGTTTACAGTATTTTTTTTGTATAATTATATTTTAAATTTTTTAACTTCACGCTGTATCCCGAACATAGAAACTGGGTTCCCACTTTTTGCTGAATTTCTCGAGGCATTGCGTTTTGAGTGGCGGAAATAAGCGCCGCGCTTTGCCTCGTCACTAAACCAGAGCGAGGAATTAAAAATACTAAATATTTTATACCCCGAGTAGTATAATCGAACCCAGAAACTTCGCGTTTACAGTGACACGTTTTCGTCCATGTAGCACATAATATTTTTATATCATTTAGAACTCTTCGCTTGGATGAAATGGATCGGTGTTTAGCAGGAAAGAAAAAAAAGCAGAAGATCAAAAATCTTAGGACAGTATGCAATAAGCTGTTAGACTTCTGTAATCGCCAAGATGCGGAAGATGTTTTTTATGAGCAGGTCAATACTTTTTAAATAATATTATTACATTTATTTTAACTATACAATATTGTTTGATTAAGTTTATATTATGAATATTTTCAGTTAATAGCCCAAGGTAAAGCTCCCTTACTTAATGATAACTTGAAATATAAAACACACAAAAAGAAAATAGCAAAAGCGAAGAAGAGGACGAAAAGAACAAAACATATGTATCCAACTGATAATGTAAATGTTACAGAGAGAGCTACAACGTCACAATATAATGATTTGCAAAGAGTTTCTAATAAAACAGTTTCCAGAAACACATCACCTATTAAGATAAAACGGGCATCTATCGCATTTTCAACAAATAAATCGTCCTTATTAAAAAAACATAAAATTATAGCACGAAAATCTCCAAAAAAATTATCTGTTTTTAAAAAAGAAGAAAATTAATATGAACGACAAACTAAAACACGTGACATAAACGTTACGTTGTAAATTCAAGCCTCATTTTCTCTACGAGGCTTAAATACTATAAATATTGACCACCTTTTCAAACTATTAAATGACAATGAAATTTATATGTTTATTTTCATTTCTTTCCGATAATTAAACACTTACTTTTATATATTTTTTTATAAATCCAAAAGGATTTTTTTCCTTTGGGTCTCTACAAAATGAATAAATCTCTTTTGGTGCAATGCAAAGTATGAGATAGAAAAGAATCAGGAATGGAGATTATAAGCAAATCTATAGAAATATTACATATTGCGTCTGTATAAGCAGTTGTAGGTTGTTTTGAGCGGAATTTATTAATTTAGAGGTACATCATATATCAAAAATAATAACATTTATTTGGTATCAATTGAAAGAGGACCAAAGACATCCTCGTTTTTAAAATTATGTAACCAATATTTTTTATGTCATATTACTTAATTATTGGAAAACGCATAAAATGTATTTTCTTAAATATTATAAACATTAGTATTTTTTGTTGACTGACGCATATCTTTGTAACGTTAAAATTTCATACATGATAGTTAACCAAAGATCCAAAGTACGTTACACATTTATCATGTGATTTAAATTCAAACAAATTGTGTAATTTTAAAAGTTTTTTGTTGAAGCAAATCGTGACATGTTTACATGATCAAATGTTATCAATAATGTCAAACAATACTACTACTAAATTGATATCATTAATGTTATTTTTTTATATGTGGAATCTATTATCGATTTGTAATTTTTTTTTAAAAGAATCTTCTTAATCATGAATAAATAATTTCTTAAAACATTTTTCTAATGAATATCAAATAGCCCTTATTTTATTCGTTTTTTAATAATACTTTTTAGTTATTTAGTAAATAGATGAACAGAGTTTTAGCAGCATTATATATAACTTTAAACACTTATAGTGGCATTTATGTTTTAATATTGTTGAACATTATCTTCATATATTGTTTTACAATTAATAATCTGTGGCAAGATGAGAATCTGAAGTTAATAATACTACAGCTGAACAAAAATTTACCGTATTTATTATAACAAATAGAAAATATAACAGTCTGCAATATGACATCCTAATATTTTCCTTCGTATGTATAAAACTAGGTTTTTGATATTCAACTGAAGACTATTTACGAACATACTTTGTGCTTGACATACGCCGAAGTATTTAGTGTTAGTGGCCGTGGTGAAAATGTGATCATAACAGTGAATATATAAATGCAGTTCTACACCTTCTTCCTAAATTACATTTTAGACGACACTTGAGTGCCAAGAAATAATGTCAGAATACGATCTACAGTTTCAAGCGGACCTAGAAAAGGCCCAGGCTCTTAGTTTAGAAAGTTTGGCATTGGAGCAATTTCGAAGGCAGAAGCAACTATCTAGTTCAGGTAACTGACGTAATATTGTTTACTCTACTAGATAAGATGATCCAAGGCCTTTTTCTTTGTATGCTCTCATTATATCATGATTATTATGAAAACAAGAACATATTTATCAATTTATTGTACTCAAGTGTCAGTTGTTGTAAGTTATTTTTTTAAAGGATTGATATAAAAGATACTTGGTAAAAGTATTTTTTATATTTAGCATGATATTAAACATTTTGCTGGCACAACATTCGTTTTATCCCATTACAATGGCAAGAAGACAAATTATATTGATATAATGTACAAAATTGAACACAATACAATTGATAACAAGGCTATCTTTCTGAAAGGAAATAAAGTTCGTTAGCCTTATTTAAATTTGTATTCAGGAAGTAAGAGAGATTTGTTCTTTGTACTCTTTTAAATTAAATAATTACACATACATCTGTAGGGTCTAATTTTTGTTTATAAAAATAAAGCATTTATAAAATAAATCAAATTTTAAATTTTGATATGCTATTCTAATATATAAAAAATAATTTACAATTATACAATAGTAATGATAGTGTTATGTATAACTATAATATCATATAATAATATTTACAAGAGTTATTGGCTATATTTGTAAAAATTTATACTATTCATAATCTATAACATATATGTTCTACCACTCAACACATATGCCTCCAGAATTCGGCAGAAAATGGCCAACAGAGTGTCTTAACACTAGGTTCCCTCTGCCTACCCTGCAGTGTGCAGGATAGAGTATGAAGCTGTTTTTTTTTATAAAATGTTAAATTAACAAAGGTGTTTCAAAAGAGCAAAATATCTATGCTCATATTAAAACTATAATCTTAGTTATACTTGTAAACTTATTTAATATTAATTTCTAGTTGCTAGAATTTTAGTTTCTTTTTTAATTTTATCACATTTAGATAATGGTATAATTTTTACTTAACATGGATAGCTCTCAACCATTGATAGAGCCCATCACTCTACAATAGTTAAGTTCCTTCAAATTTTGAATACATTCTGTTTTGAATGGTAGAATTCAATCCCACATTTTATCTTATTACCAAGAAGGAAGTGTAATTTACTCACTAAATAAAAATAGTTAACAAAATTTTATAAAGTATGTAGTCCACTGTTGACATTTAATTATTATTTACTTTATATTGCAAATTCTTAAGTTCAAAGCTTTATGTTCGCTAATCTTGTTAAAAAACTTGATACATTTGATGTAAATAAAATAGGAACATAAGGCTAATGGTTGTGGGCTCAATCCGCACATGGCAAAGGTGAACAAATTTTAATTGCAGTTGAATTATTTTTCTTTTTCCCTCTACTAGACAAAATGCTACATTCACTTATAGAAAGTTTTATAATGCTTCAAAAAATCACTATTTTTATACTAGTGTGGTAATAAATGGTATTGGCTTTAGTTGAGGCGGCTATTCATTTTTATTAGCTTCACCCTGTACCTTGAATAAAGCAGGGTAGACAGAGGGACCCAAGTGTTAAGGTGCTGTTCATCTTAAAAAAATTAAATTGTGTATTGTGTAGGGGAAAATATGTGGTTTATCTTATTATCAAACAAGCAAGGAAATAAAAATACTTCATTTGCTTATGTGAGATTGACACAATAGCCTCTTATAAACAAGTTTTTAAGAATATAAAACAAAACTAGTCTTAAGAGACTAATGATATTTCCTATTTTAATTGACTATTCACTACTTATAATGGGTACTTAAAACAATAATATTTTGAATATTTCTTAAAATGTTGTTTTTAAAAAAGGTAAAACATCTTCTAAACAAAACATACTATAATTTTAGCCTTATTTTATTCTTATTATCGTTGTAAGGGCTTGTAAAACTTTAAAAAATTAAAATAAATAAATCAGCTTTGCACTGTATCCTGCACATAGCAGGGTAGGCAGGGGGAACCTAGTATATATGTGAGAACAGAGTAAGAGTTTCGAATAAAAAAATCATGCAATAGCAGAAATAATGATTATTAATTAAACTAGATGTTCTGTATTTTTGTCTATTGAATTGTACATAAAATATCAATAATACTTGTGAAGTTTAGAGGGGTTGATACCTTTTCAGGGGAATGTTTATGTTTGAATTATTATCATATCTTTAGACTGATAACAAAATTGTAATGTTGTTTTTAAGTGCCCACAACATAATGTCCTAAATTATGTTGAGAACATATTAACAATACATCCTCTATCTACTCCGATAAAAGTGAGCAGTGTTATTCTAAAAAATGTGTGTAATGATGTACTTTCTGAAACATATAATTGTATCTTAAAGTTCATATTCACAATATTATTTATTTAGATATATTGTGATAAGAGTATGTTAACAGTTTAATATAATCTAATAGATAATGCCCGCGAAGTGAGCAGCGCTAGTATACGCCGAAGAGAAGACACTGACGGACCGCCGCCAGCTCTGCCACCACCACCAAGGAAACCCCCGCGACGAACCTCAAATTCAGAAAGTTCTCGGTGAATATACTATATTAAAATATACATATTTAATAAATTTCAAAACATTAAAAATTTGTGAATTGCAGTTAGTGGTAGATGGTTCAAGTTATGTTAATAAAATAGGAAAGTACGTATTATAAAAATAAGTAGATTTGTTGCGTATGTTTTAAATAAAATGTTTTTTCAATTGTAATCTTGAAATTGATGATTCGCCATTTTTTTTTATAGTGATAAGCAATGATAAATATAAGCAACCATATAACCAGATAAATATATTTCGAAAGCACATAAAATGCGCAATTGTCATTTGAAAGTTATTTTTTTTTATTTACAGGTCAACAGGAACCAGTCCAACTAGAAATACTAATAGTGAAGTAAACCTCATATCATTTACCAGCCCTACAAGTAAAACACCATCAAACGATTCTCATGCCTTCCTTAAAGAATACATTGATCAAATCAACAAGTATGTTTATAAAGTTTCATATAAAGTATATATTTTTTTATTTTAATCGATTTTTATTTTCAAACTAAATTTGCTTTTTGTAGGCTTCACAGGGAAACTTCGCAGTGTTACGACACTCGGTTCCTCACTGTGCGCCGAATTAGAAAGATTATTTATTGTTAATATTTTTTTTAACCACACAGATATACTGTCAATATGAGCACTATACTACTCATATTCTACTTACCCGTTACTATTGTAATTTTTTACTTATTCAATTTTGTATATTTTTCCAGATTGGGCCCACAGGCAGAAGAAACAGTCAACACAGAGCAATCAACAATGAATAACCAATACAACCAAAGACCTGGATACCCATACAATGCCATGTATAACTACAACTACCCTCCGCCCCCACCACCATATACAGGGGTACCACCTTACCCGACTACCAACCCTTATGGAATGCCTGTCCCTGTTCCTAATTATGGGTATTACAATCCCATGCCGGGTCAAGATCAAACATATGTAGTTAGTAATCCGCCTATGTATGCACCGTCTACACCCTACACCCAAACTAGGATGGCATCACCTTCACCATATATTGGATATCCTCCACCCAACATGGCACTCCCGGCATACAATTACAACACTACCAACCTTATCACAAGACCAACTAGACCTATTTATCCACAATTAAATCAATTACCAACGTACCCACCGCAAAGTAAAGTAACACAAAATCAGAATTTGAACAATAATAATAAAAGTAACAACAATGTTAATATTCAACCAGTTGTAAAGGAGCAACCTAGAGATAATGTGGAAAGCAATACATCGAAATTTTCAGAGGTTAGTATTTTATTATTTATATCATTATAATATATTATGAATATTTTCTAGTTTATTTCTAGTTTCAGATATATCAATTAAGTTTTGCTCATGCGCGCTCATCGCTTGCGGCATCAGACGCCGCGCTTTAGGACTAACCAAGCTCCTAAACGGCTTGGCCTTCCTTTATAGAACTTTATGAGGCTTACCTACACATAATTAGTTGCTTTCGGATAAAAAAAAAAAGATTTTCTGAAATTTCTTTTCAAAACAACTAAACTGAACATGTAGGTTTAACATATTGAAAAATATGCATAATCGGAAACTTTGTATCTGTACGCTTCGCGTGGAATGGCCTCTTTGACATAACAAATCTATCAATTTGATTGGAGTTCTGTTCGAGAGATTAAAAAGCCGCCAAACAACCGTCAAAATTTCCTAATGGTATAAATGTTATGGTTCCCAGTTGAACGAGATAAACGACGCAATGGACAGTCTGCCCAAGTCGTTAAACCTGATTGACTTCGGCCACAAGTCCAACAGTGGGCAAGGTAGCGTAAGAGTCAGTGTGCTAGAAGCGTTTGATCCGCTACTAACTGAACAAAATCATTCTGGTGAGTGGTCTGTGTCTCATTGTCACTGGGAGGTTGATGGCAAATGTTAGGAATATAGATATTGTTCAAAAAATAATTTTTTAAACATTTTTAAAGTATTAAAAATACTTAATCGGGACTCGAACCCGTGCCTCCTGGTCGGTTTCAAGGAGGCGCGGGGTCGAGTCCCGCTACGTTCGATTTTTTCTACGTTTTCTAATTAACATATTGTTTATTGGATAGTTTATTAAATTATTGCTACGTTGTAAACAATATGAATATTGTAAATACGATTTGATGTTAACTACAGTTTTCATATGCGTATACATACATACATAAAATAAAGATTAAATTTGGTTTCAATTTGCCATCTTACTCAATGGATCTAAAATCACATTTCATTTGTCATTGGGCTGAAAATTTATTTCATTTGTGTTTTTTAAGTTTTTTTGTACATTAAATAATGTGTTCAAGGTTTAAGTAGTAAATAATGCAGCTAGAATTTGAAATGGGTAAAACATCATCTTCATTTTGTGTTAATCATTTTAATAAATGTGCTTATGTGATGTCTACTTTAAATATTATTTTGGTTACATAACACTGAAATCCAACAACACAACACACACTAAATCAACACAGACACTAACATCAGCCTCCTAGACTATTTTAATGTAACAACAACATTTTTACCGCCACCCTCTAGACTATGCAGTAACGAGCGAGGGCTCCGGGTCAGTCTACGAAGAATACGATCCCCTGGACTTCTTGTATGGCGAAACGGAGTTACGCGACGCGCCGGTGTACGCGGCTGTCAATAAGAGGGAGAGCACGATGGTGCCGTCGCCGCCGCCGAAGAATATACCTAGTGTGCCAGCGGTGGCTAAGCGCTCCAGTACGGTAAGCTTTAATTGTTTTTTTTTGCTTCATGCTAACATGAAAAAAAAATATTAAAAATAACTAAATTCGGAAGAGCTATAACTATTCGTATTTTAGAATACCGTAGATCGTAGTCTATTAAGAAAAAAATATATATATTTATGTGTAATATTTTTCTTTTACAAAGCGGTGCCTTTAAACATTTGAGACCATGTGGCTCAGGAGCACGAAATGTGACTGTAAACGCAACAGATTGTGGGTTCGATTCCCATTCGAGGTAATGAAATATTTAATATTGCCATTTTCTTGCTTCTGTGGTGTTGAGGCAAAGCGCGTCGTTGAGTTCTATCATTCAAAACTAAATATTTTAGCTAGGTTAGTTCTTTGCCTACCCAGCATATGCAGGATAACGAGTAAAGGTAATAGTAATATGACTAATTTCATCAAAAAACATTTTTATAAATATATGGTAATAAATACTAACTTTATTTAAAGATTAAAATTTTGTTTGAAAATAAAGAAAACAATGGTATTTTTAACCTGCACACAGCAGGGTAGGCAGAGGGAACCTAGAGTTAAGATACTCCGTTCCTCATTTTCCGCCGAGTTCTTGAGGCATTGCGTATCGAGTGGCGGAACTCAACGCCGCGCTTTGCCTCGACACCAGAGCGAAGA
>DWAN01002448.1:0-15116 GCA_018230445.1 Heliconius hewitsoni
CATTATACAATTATTGGTTATTATAAAATTTGCATAAAATCGAACCAGTTTCAAAACCTGCTGAGGTTGTTGTCTATCAAATCTCTAACGTGTTTAGCAGTTGCTTGATAGCTGTGGACTTGATTCTCAACTTAATTTTTTTTTTGTGTTTGTTTGTTTGTTTGTTTGTTCGTTCGTTCGTTCGTTCGTTCGTTCATTTGTTTGTTTATTTATTTATTTGTTTACTATTAAATATAATTTTTTTTTTATACAATAGTGGCTAAAAAGCAGTTAAAAAAAATGCAGTATCAGTTTTGAGGCAAAAAGATAGAATAGTATTATCATATATTGTAAATAAAAATTGTAAATCTTCTATATGCTAAGTATGATTCCATTCAGTCTCCACCTTCATAATTTCATCTAATATCGAAACCTGCATGAACCGAGAAGGTATAGTATAATCACCTCATATTAAGTCAATGAATGTTTAAATTTGTGTTGTTCCTATTTTATCATAGTATAAGATTAAAATCAATTTTAATTTATTAAAACAAAAGTTTCTCTAGTGTTTCAGTATTATTTTTTTGGATTGTCTGGAAGCGAAGTGCCTTAACACTAGGTTCCCTCTACTCACATGGGGGATACAGACGCGAATTCAAAAAACACGAGAATTCTTTACATTACAGACAAATGTTAGTACAGACTTTTTAATAATTAATATTCTTATAACAATTCTAATAATATCAATTAAACTTGGTAATTGGCGTCCATGGTGAGCAAGGTCCCTATAATTTAATAATCATTGGTTGGTATTTGCTTATTACATTTTTTACGACATTTATATTCTTTAGAATTATATATATACCTACATGGAGCTAACAGCGACTAGTAGTAGTAAGACGGGTAAGACTGGTTCACGAGTTAGAGAATAAAACTATTTGAGTAGCTAAACATTAATATTTCCAGCACCGATAGTGACGACATTAAAATTGGCCTGGGATATTTAAAAAAAGAATAAATTTCACGCTGTATTTCGCTCATAACAGGGTAGGAAGAGAAATCCTAATGTTAAGACACTTCGTTCTACACTTTCCGTTGATTTTTTCAAGACATTGTGTGTTGAGTGGTCGAGCTTTACGGGCTTTTGCCTTGGTGCCAGAGCAAAGAAAAAATATTAACAAATAATAATGAATTCCTCCGACTTTGGATAGAACCCACAACTGTTGCAATACAGTCTCATAATAGGATAAATAATAAAGTTACAGAGCATCTAAAGGAAAGTGTCCGCTTTAATGCCGAGACTTATTAATGTCTTATATGACGTAGTACAAGAAAGTGAAGCATATTGTTAATTTATTATTAAAAATAAAAACAATTATTTTAAAAAACTAAATAAATTTATATTTTTCATGGCTTTTCTTTCATAAAACTTGAAAGCGCCCGATCTAAAAAGCTAGCAACCTTAATGAACTACGTCGAATCAGCTTTCGATATGAACCGATTGCGTGTATAAAATAAATTTGCCGCAAGTACCCGCAAGGCGCCAGCCGTCAGTTCCGTAAACGGGCTATATAAATTATAACGAGGAAAAGAAAATCGTGTTGCACGGTTCAGGTTAAAAACTGTTTAGGTATAGAAAGATAGATTCTAATGTCAATCAATATAAATGATATAGTAGATAATTGTGAAATTTACTATGTTTTTAGGAATGTAGAATGTATCTAAGAATTTGTTGAAATTTTCTTATAATATTCACTTATTTTTATTTATTTGACCAATATCTCAATGAATATTTAAATAATAAGTATAACGCTAGTACATTATGTATACGTACTTTTTTGTGTTGATTTTTTTACAGTTCATAGTTAAGGTTAATTATCTATGGTAGTTTTTATGTTAACTTTATGTAACCAACATTGCAATACCTAAATTTTTTCGTGTAAATAAAAGAATTTAGCGTTACTGCGTCTGAAAGCTTATCATGCTCTCGACTTGTCGTTTTAGTAATTCAGTTGTATGCGGTCCGTAGCCGGGAACGGTTGTTCCCGATTCCTGTAATATTTCAGTCGTACGAAATTAAAATAACTTCGTGAAAAAAGTTTTTGTCTTGTTATAATTTTTCGTACATATTCGTGAAAAAAAAGTTAGTAGTGCTTTTAAATTATTTTTTTGTGTTAAGTGAAAGCCCTATATTAATTTAAAACTTTCAAACGGTATAATATCTTAGTATATGCATGATATATATGTATAATATATGAATATATGCATTTATTTATTTTTTTATAATTTCGTGCAAAACGACATAAGTTAAATGGTTTTAAATTATATTAACATCTTGAAACTTTCCTTGTGCTTATACCTTCTATTGTCAACTTATGTAACTAGACGCAATGCAGGTTTAAATTCGATAATATTTTAATACACTCGAATCGAACATTTTCCGGAATCTCTAGCATTAGTTTAATAGTAAAGATTACCATACTGAGAAAATTTTGTAGAGTAGACGACGGGATAGAGAATCGTACATACATACGTGACCTACTTTCGTAGGTCACGAAAACCGGAAAAATATTGTTCGTATATATCGCCATTCAATAATATACGATTAACAATACAGCTAAGTAGAATTTGAATGCAATCTTATCATTTCGTTTGCCAACCTATTGTAGGCGCCAGCAATATGATCCGGCGACGTATAATTTACTACGTCAATGCTCACCACGTATTGCAAACAGAATTGATTTAGTTTTGTTGGGTACTACCACTGGTTATTGTACAGCTTAATAGTATAAAAAAACCTAAATGATTAATAAAATCTTTTGTATGATTATAAACATCTAGATGTGTACAAATATATTTAATAGACGCTGTTAGTATAGATATTAGAAAATTAGAGAGAATACTATATAAATAACCATAACTATATACATATTTTTTCGAGTAGTTATGTCATGTACAAACAAACCATTCAAATATATTTTAATATTAAAAAACGTAATAAACTCGGCCATCAATTATTATTTTTATCAAAAATAAATACAAAGTGCATGTAACTTGCAACTAGTAATATTATACTGCTGTGCTTTTTATTGTTAGCAGCTTTTAGTCACTTAAGAGTAAAACTGTGTTTAAAATTTCTTATATTGTAGTAGTGTATTGTATTGCAGATATAAAAATGATTCTTCACACACAATTTTCACCAGATTGTAATTGAATATTAATAAAAAAAAATTGAGTGAAACCTGAATTGATATAAATTATAAGTAAATTATTAATAGTAAATAAAATGTGTAAGAGCGTGAAAAGTCTAAACTGGGAAACGGAGACTCTGATGGGTTCTCCAGCGCCATCCGTATCAAAATGGGAACGCTTCTTTCCACGAGCAGCTCTCTCCCATCTAGGATTATACGTCGCCCTTACACTATACACGGCAGGGGGTGGATTAGTAAGTATTTTTATTATTTTGTATTTTTTTTAATATATACTTATAGATAAGGTAAGATATTGTTTAAAATTAACCTTTTTACTTACAACAAATAATTATTTAAATAGCAACAAAACAAAGAAATAAAAATATGCCCTAATACTTCCGTATAAACTTAAGTAAAACTAACTAGTTAAAACCTCTAACGAATAAAAAGTAACAAGAAATAATTCATTTATAGGTGTCAAAATCAAAAAATCAAAAATCTTCAAATTCTTTTTCATATAAACAGATGGAACTCTGTTTTATTTTTTCTTCTTCATAGGTTTCAAAGTATGATGTATCGCCCGGTGAGTGTATTTTAGGTATAAAAGGTGGAGTTAAGCGACTATTTAGTAGTTTGTCCCAATCTATGTCACGAAACCATTTATGATTTTTAAAATCAAGTACACCATTTTTGAGATTTCCAAAACGTCTTGTTACATCGACTTGAAGTATCCGTATAATCAAGTCTTTTAACTCTGGAGAAAAATGATATGGACATCTATATTTTCCTGACACAACTTTTTCGTAGATCCGCATTGGGTCGGACGCGTAAAAAGGTGGATGACCAGCATTCATTTCAAATAAGAGAATACCTAACGACCACCAGTCAACGGGCATTCCATATCCTTTACTTAAAATAATTTCAGGTGCTAAGTATTCAGGAGTACCACAGAGGGTCCAAGTTCTACCACGGACTAATTTACAAAAGCCAAAATCAGTTATTTTTATATATCCAGTCCTTTCTATAAGAATGTTCTCTGGTTTTAAATCTCGATATACTAATTCACAGGCGTGTAAATATTCTAAGGCTAGTACAACTTGAGCTCCATAAAACCTTGAAGTGCTTTCCTCGAATTTCCCCAATTTGCGCAAGTGTGAAAACATTTCTCCTCCCGCTATATATGGGAGAACATAATAAAGATAAACATTATCTTTAAAGAAGAATTTCATGTATACACAGAAAGGAAAGTTAAGACTACATAATATTTTCTTTTCGTAGTAACTATGTCTAATTTGCTTTAATTTAATTATTCTTTCCTTTTCCAATGTTTTCATGGCGTAAAACCTTCCTGTAATAAGATGCTTCGCTAAATATACTACTCCAAATGCACCGGTACCAATTATTTTTTGCTGTTCGAAGTCTCCTAGTTTTGCGTTATGTTCAGCTTTATTGTTCCAGATGTCTACAAATTCCCTTTGTAATTTTTTAAGATATTGATTATACTGTTCTTGATGCTCAATTGAATAGCCACTTTGGGGAGGAAAGCTAATGCGTTTACTTGCATCATCAGCCATAGTGTATAAGTTGTTTTGTCAAATTATAAATTATTATTTGAATTAAAACTTTAAAATTTTTTTTTGATTTAATCAATACTGAAACTTATAATTAAGTATGAACAAATTTTAGTTTTGTAAATTTGACATTGAAATATGACCATTTTTTATCCATGGAACAATATTTTTTTTAATTGTTTGTACTGTTGTCACTGAACCGTCTTTTACATTAATACTAACAACGACATATATATTATATATTTATATCTCAATCTATGATATATCACAAATAATAAACGTTTGCCGCTGTTGACATATTTTGATGGATGTCATAATATAGTTTAATTATGCTTCATTTTTATACTTTTATATCACTTTATTTTTATATTATTTGTTGAATATTATATATCGTTTTATAAAAATGCTTAATAAATAGCTTAAAATATATGGCTAGACCTTCATACACTCGACAGAATCATCAGGATCACCGCCGTTATTTGGACATGTTAAAAAGCGAATTTGTAAGAAGGTACGAGGATCCCCCGGTATCGGAAAAATGTTCAAATGATTATGATTGTATTAAAGCTATCGGCAATGGTGCATATGGAGAAGTTTTCTTAGTGAGAGATAAAAGTACTTTTACCTACCACGCTATGAAAGTAGTTACAAAGAAAGTTGTCGTTGAACGAAAACATGTGAAACATTTAATATTGGAAAAGAAAATTACTCAAGCTTGTCAATTTCCATTTTTAGTTTCTTTAGATGAAGCCTTTAAAGATAATTTATACCTTTACTTTCTATTACCATATATTGCCGGAGGCGAACTATTTACCTACATTCAAAAATATGGCAATTTTTCGGATCATCTAACGAAGTTTTATGCCAGTCAAGTGACATTAGCATTAGAGTATTTGCATCATTGTGATGTCGTTCATAGAGATTTAAAACCAGAGAATATTCTTCTTGACACAAATGGATATATTAAGCTATGTGATTTTGGGTTTTGTAAAATTCTTAAGAAAAAGACTTGGACTTTATGTGGAACCCCCGAATATCTAGCACCAGAAGTCATTATGTCAAAAGGGTATACATTCGCAGTAGATTGGTGGGCTCTTGGCGTTTTAATTTTTGAAATGGGCTCTGGTTATCCACCATTTTTTGCTTCAGATCCGAGTAAATTATATGAAAAGATTTTAGAAGGTCACTTCAAGTGTCCAGATACGTTAACTGGAGATTGTAAAAATTTAATAAAAAACTTATTGCAAGTAGATCCAAATAAGCGTTTGGGATCACTTAAAAGCGGAGTATATGATATTAAAAGACACTTATGGTTTTATGATATCAATTGGCAATCTATATTACATCAAAGGATTCGTCCTCCTTTCGTTCCCATCTGTACTTCGCCAGGTGACACCAGTAATTTTCCTGAAGTAGAACAAACAAAGCTTAAAAGAAGTTCAAAATGTCAATATGAAAGTGAGTTTGAAGATTTTTAAAAATTAATA
Organism: Heliconius hewitsoni; assembly: GCA_018230445.1. Classification (NCBI taxonomy): domain Eukaryota; kingdom Metazoa; phylum Arthropoda; class Insecta; order Lepidoptera; family Nymphalidae; genus Heliconius; species Heliconius hewitsoni. Next base: position 6,229 of record DWAN01002448.1, read on the forward strand.
TTTGTTCTGAGTCATTTTGTACTACTGCTAAGAAAACAAATATATTTATTTTTTATATATGATAATGTACATATATTCATATATTTTTTTGAAATAATTTCTTTTTAGTATAAAAATTCAAGTATAACTCTCAGATATACAAATTATGTGAATTATAAATGCAAAATAATTAGATTGTATGATAGTATTAGCTTAAAATTAGTAAAAATAATATTTGGCCATTGACTTATTAAAGTTCATATAATTTGTTATCTATATCTACGTAGTTTTTGTCATTTCTACATGTCAGACTTTTCACTTGAACTCATGGGGTTCATGCAAACTGCTGTAAACATCCGAGTTTCGATTGATTAATTATAATGTTATTAAATTATATATTGTATCAACCACCATAGATGTTATAATTTTTTTAAAATTATCTATCCTTGATATACACAGTTTTTTTATTTCTTTCCCTTCTCAAAGTGTAGTAGATTAGATATACAGGGTGGAAGTGTCAGCGAGCCATTTGCGGAAACAGCATATAGAAAAAAATATATCAAACCCATACCTAAAGAAATTAATCAAGATGCCTCAACAGATTTTTTTATCATTTTTATGCATACCTGTATTTCGTGTGACGCGATTACGCATAAATACCAGTAACGTAAACACTTACTACTATAAAAATACTACTAAAGGTTAAACAACTTTGAACTTTATCGCCAATTAAATTTGCAATTGAAACTTCCACCTGTATAAGGTTTGGATATGATATAATGCTAACAAAATAAAATAAAAATGAGTACTTAAAAATTAACTATTTAAAATATTATACAATTTTTCCAGGAATTTTATTCAATATAATGCTTTCAATAATAAATTTAAATATATTATTCAAAATATTACAGTATATACAATAAAAACCGGGAAAGTAGTATTAATAAACTGTAATCTAACATACATACTATACGTATGAGTACAAAAATTGTATATTTGATTTGTAAACGTGCTACACAATTTATATATTTATAAAAATATTTAAAAAATATATATGTTTTAATTATATTATCTCCATGTCTAAAATTTGCCAAGTAGACATTTGTCAGTTTATAATTTTTCTCAATGTGGTAGTTGCTGGGAAGAAAAGATTATTTTGAACAGTTATTCAGTATAGAAAATTATTTATTGATGTTTAGAAGAAATGATATTTGATAGAAAAGACGAAAAAGTTATACATTATTCTTTTGAATTACAATTAAGCCATAAAAGATATCTAGATTCGTTAAAAGAAGAATTTTTAAAATCATATACGACTACAATTAAATATGAAAAATCTGTAGAAGATTTCGATCTGGTCAGAATAATTGGTATCGGTACATTTGGGACAGTGTTCTTAGTTCGTGATAAAACTACTTTCGAGTATTACGGAATGAAAGCTTTAGAAAAAGTTCATATAGTAAAAAAGAAAAATGTTAAACAATTATATCAAGAAAAGAAAATTTTACAGAGCGTTACTTTTCCTTTTGTAATATCTTTAAATTTTTGCTGCAAGGATCAGTTATATATTTATTTTATATTGCCTTTTGAAGCAGGGGGTGAACTTTTTACCTTGATAAGGAGAATGGGAAATCTCTCTGAACCGTTATCTCAATTTTATACAGCACAGATGGTATTAGCTATAGAGTATTTGCATCATTGTGGTATCGTCCATAGAGATATTAAACCAGAGAACATTTTAATTAACGAGTCTGGCTTCATAAAAGTTGGTGATTTCGGCTTCGGTAAACCTATAAAAAACCGAACCTGGACGATATGTGGCACACCTGAGTATATTGCTCCAGAGATTATTTTATCAAAAGGATATACTTACAGTGTAGATTGGTGGTCGCTAGGTATACTTATTTTTGAAATGATAGCAGGCTTTCCACCTTTTCACCACATGGATACTATGAAACTTTATGAGAAAATTCTTTCTGGAATTTACAAAACTCCAAATTACATGACGCCTACTTGTAAATCCTTAATAAAACATCTTTTAGACGTGGACCCGACTAAGCGCTATGGCTCACTAAAAGCAGGGGTATATGATATTAAGAGTCACAATTGGTTTAGTGAGATCAACTGGCACACGATATTGCATCAAAAAATCTTTCCACCGTTTATACCGGTTTGTAAAGACCAAGGCGACTCGAGTAATTTTCCAGATTTAGGCGAAGTTAAATTGAAAAAATGTGAAAAATGTCTGTATGAGAAAGAATTTGAAAACTTTTAAAAATCAATGGTTGAACAATAGCTGTTTTCGTTAATGTTATCTCTATATTTTAATTTACTATAGATATTAATTTTGTAATAATAATAAATATATCATCGGTGAAGTCATTAAACAATTTACTTTTTTAGTAAAAACGAAAAAAAATATATTAATTTGGCACACAATTTTAAAGTTTTAAAGTTAAGTTAGTTTACTTTTATTGTTTTAATTATTAAAAAAAACTATACTCGATACTGTCTAATAAAAATGGGAGTTAATTATTATGATTATTTAGGTATTTCGTGCACTTGAATATCCAGCCGAGATGGCGAAGCAGGAGTTTCTAAGAAATCGACTACTTACTGAAAGGTGGAATCTTATACGAGTAGTATCCGACTATAACATGAATGGGACTGAAGAAGTGAGCTTAGAAAAAGTTTTAAGTGATCAATTAGCAGTTTACGAAAAGGTTATGAATATGTTTAATTACGTAATAATATATATTATAAATGCATTAAACGTAAATAAATTTTCATATGAATTTATAAATAAGAATGTAGGTGCTACAACGTTTTTATTATTTGAATATAACAGCATATTTTTTTATGACAGCATAATTTTTCCTATAATAAATTTACAAGAAAATTAAGTTCTAAGTAGAACATGGATCCTATGTATCCTACTTTATTAGTTTTTATTTTAATGTTATGAATCTGAAAGCTTGTTTTATTTTCACGCAAAAACTACTTAACGGATTTAGTTGAAACTTCACACTAATATAGCTTATACTATAGAATAATTGAGGTCGTCGTGGCGCAGTCACGCAATGCATCTGTGGGAATTGTACTTGTAAATGTCATATTTACATTCAAACTCTGAAACGCTGTGCCATGACGGCTTCTTATTATTATCATATATATATGTATATAAACGTAGGTTAATAGTTCTATTCATGCAAGTCATATAGTTCAGCGGATATTTTTACTATAAAATATAGCTAAATGAAACGTTTTTAAATCTTTAGCAAAGTTTTATTATTCCACGTATTAATGTTGCAAATACAGGTTTATACTTCCTGTTGCGAAACAAATGCTTACTAATAATATTAATAAATTTTTGGTTCAAATTCCAAATATGTTTAGTTATGAGGACTTTATTTTCCAGATATTGGAAGATGCATCAGGTAATGGTATAGCTTTAGAAATAGAGAGAAATTTTCCACCAGTTGAGGAGAAATGGAGTATCCTGCAAGCTGTCTTCTTTTCTTCGACAGTACTAACTACAATAGGTGTGTAAGAAGCATGTAAGCATTCAGCATATTAGTATATAAGATTTAATATAAACAATAATTACATTTAATTTGTTATCTCGTATAATAATAATACATATATTATTTCATTTATTATTTTAAACGTACTATTTGAAAAGTTATTAAAGATTTTGTTTATAATATTAAGTATTTATAACATACAAATACTCGCTACTATTTCAGTTACGGCTAACAAATCAGCAATATTGTTTAATCGCTCGCAATTGCTCCAGGTTACGGCAACATTGTACCAGAAACGTTCTGGGGAAGAGTATTTTGTATTGCGTACGCACTTATCGGAATTCCACTAACGCTCACTGTGATCGCTGATCTTGGGAGAGTTTTCGCGACATTTGTGTCTCTTGTGGCTAAACAATTGCCGGAGTTGCCAAGTAAGTTTATTCAGGAGACGATTTATGTGCGGTTTGCGTTTTTACGTGCTACACATAAATTTTCTACGAGCGATACGAAAGAAATCTATTTATATTTATTTTCAGTATATTTGTTTGTTGTACCTAGAATGGTGTAGTTTGTCGGAGAGTAATCCGGCCGGCCAGAGATCTTTGTACGCGCTGTGGGCGGTTTGCTTTTTGTTCGTGTATTTGTCGGCTGGTGCTGGACTGTTCAAGATGTGGGAAGACGACTGGACTTTTTACGATGGATTCTATTTTTGTTTTATAACGATGACTACAATTGGATTTGGTGATCTTGTTCCGAGTAAGAACTATATGCGATCACGTTTTATATTTTTCAACTTTTTTAATACTATACTGTGTCCGTTTTAATGAATATCACACAAAAAAAATTCTACAATAGGTTTTACAGACAAATGCTAATATGAATAATATGAATCTGTGGAAGTAATATACAAAAGAGATTTGACGGGCAGTCCAATATAACCTATAACTTTTAAAAGTTAATTTGCTTAATATAGAAGTATGTACGTTTATGAAATCCCCTAACCTTTGTAGTCCATTCGGGAAGGGACGCATTTGCAATCATGTTGGTTGTAAATGAAAACCAAATTAAAAGAATTTTGTGCATATTTTAAAATTAATGTTATAAAATATTATATGTGATGTCCTAATTATATGTATATATTTTTAGGATTTAAATATAAAATCTCTTTAGTTTCAATCTGCCTATGGCGTTCGTTCTACATTTTGTCTTGTACACATATCTTCTCATATTTTATATAACACAACATTCTTTTTCAGAAAGACCTAAGTACATGTTGCTGTGTACGTTTTACATTTTAATAGGCTTGGCACTAACGTCGACTATTATTGAGCTAGTTCGTAGACAGTACGCCAGGTCTTGGCAGCAGCTACGTGCCCTATCTGGTCCCCTGGCGGACACACTACGGAGACTTGGTGACGCCGGGCGCGGAGTCGACGTGTCTGCTCTCCATAACGATCTTAGAAAGGTCTTAACAGTCGTAAGTAAAGCTAATGCTTCGTACGGATTAGTGGCTAGGCCTTGACCTGAAACGCCTTCGTTAATTTTTAAGTAAGTTGAATTATATCTTTCGTTTAGACAGTTCTCAGCACAGTACCACTTTTGTTGTTTTCTATGGAATTGGTAAGTATAATGTTGAATTAAAATAATATATATTAAATAAAAAACAAAGACAGTGGGGAACGGAGTGTCTTAACACTAGGTTCCCTCTGCCTCCCCTGCTGTGTGTGGGATACAGCGTGAAGCTGATTTAAAATTATATTAAATATGAGTAATTATTTTCATTGCGACGTTTAAGTATAACATTTTAATGAAAACCTTATGTATGGTAAAGGTTTTTCCTTTTAATACTTGATAAAATTTTGAATATTAAATCCATAGTAGGTACAAATTGTATTAGTTATGAATTATAAGGAAAAAAACGGTTTATTTTTTATCAAAAATAATAAGTTACATTATTTAATATGAAGATTTTGCGCGGTGTTTAGACGCTGTCGTGACGCAAGGACACAAAGGCACGACTGTAAATGCTGCTGTGGGTTCGATTCCCACTTGGAGGAATGAAATATTTAATTTTGCTGCCTATTATATAGAGCAGAATACAGAGTGAAGCTAAAAAAAATAACCAAATTGTTCTAAAAATGCACACTGACAACAGTCTAATAATAATAGATAAGAACCCTAACCTAACCTTATCGGTGAAACTGGCCCTTATTATTCAAATGTATAATATTATGTTCTCCGTTAATTTACTGTATTACATTAATAAATATATAAAAGCTAAGCTTTATTGAGTGTTCACTGAGTGTTTTGGAAGAGTGTTGATGTTTCGAGTTCAAAGCAAAATCACACGATGGGACGGCAGTCTCGCATCCAACAGACATCCGCCTCCGTCGTAAACAACTGAAGTCTCATGTCTAACGGCTGACTAAGACCCAGATCAATATCGTCTTCGTATGTATAAACGTGATAGGAAAATGCCTTTGATTTGATCATTTGCTGTTGCATTTATTGCTTACAAGTAGTTAGATGCAAATCGAATGTAATCTTGAATTTATTAAGTTGATTTTGAGAAACGGCATCTTTTATGTTTTATTTATTATGTTAATTAATATAACTCATGAATTATTCAACTAAAAACAAGTTCATAGTTAAATATGTTTTGTATTTAAAGATGCCTTTTTAAAACAACTTTGTTTGTGACCATATTATAATGTATATACATTATCAAAATGTTATATTTTTGTCAGTCAGTAGTGTCAGGTTAGAATAAACTGTAATCTATTTTTGCTACGATCATATGGTGATGCTTGCATAAGTAAAGAATGAGGTCGTCAAGTGCTTCAATGTCGCAATAGCCACCCTTTTAGTTTTAGTACCCAATAAAACACGCGGAATAGCTTTATAATGGCTAGTAAAATAACCGGCGTTTTTTATTTCAAAATCGACGATTTTATTCGCCATCGGAGAAACATCGATTTAAACTCAACTGATCGCGCCTCACGGTCGTAGTAACGAGAAAACCTCTAAAACTGTTGTGAACTAAAAGATATATGTTATGGGATATTTTTATATGTTTCCGATTTGCTAGTTATAAAATATCGTGTTGATATAAAAGTGCGTCAGTGTTTGGTCGACCTTCGGTGAGATGTATCCGTATTACGTGTCAATGTTAAACGAACAGCGATGCCTTCACTGATTTTATTGATGGATGTGGGTATCTAATAAAAATATGTCCGCTGGACCGCATCGGTTTTGGCTATCCATAAATTTTGTTACCGTTATTGTAGGAGTAATTTTATACGTAAAATCTTTCTCGGTCGCAAAGGCGTTAGATTTTTTTCTATCTGGTAGGAAATTGGTTATAGCTTGACAAAGTTATATAATTTTAAAATGTTATCAAAGATTATTATTACATTACTTATATGTGGACTCATTGTACATGTAATGTATAGTTTGTAGTATCTAAAAGCATTTACGTATGTTTTCACCATTGACGTTAATAAATGCCATTACGGAATAACACCATCACAGTGCAGTATCTTGCTGCACACACGATGAACACAGGTTTAATTCCTACCTGGAGCAATGAAAATTTAAAATATTTAATTCGTTTCGTTTCTCTGGTCTATTCAGGTTAGGTTAAAAGCTTAAAAGTATTAAAAGTAGTCTACAAAAGTAGCAGTAGACTCGTATAGATTGAATAAATAAAACTGCTGTTACTTTTATTGTTGTTGAATTACTAAGCAACAGTTGCTAGGTGAAAAACTTAAATACAGAACCATTAGTTTGACACTTTTTGAATATAATGAAATGAAATATTTTAAATCAATCGTCTACAATTAAACAACAACAATAACCAATATAGGAATTTTGCCTCAACTCTAGTACGTTAATCGAATCATTAATTTACCTTACAAAATATACGATACACTTAATGTCAGATCAGATGGAGGGTAATAAAGACTTTGTAGAGGTAAGGGTCGATGTGCGTCATTGATATAGGACTGCTATACGAGTATAAACTAAATATATAATTTATTTTTGCTTTCGTAGGAAATTGGCAGTAAATAAATATTATTGATTATATTTTAACTTATTATAATTAAATATTTAATGTCAACTTATATTTTAATAGCCATAACCATATTTATGTACAACTAATAGATTTATTTGTGTTAATATTGAGTGTAGGTACATGTAATTGACAAAAAGCAACAAAATTGTATTTAATATGTTCTTTGGTGTTTAATAAAATGTAATCCCTTTTAGGTCACTATGCCGAGATTGGGTGGACGCGACGGGCTAGGGGAAAAGCGTCAGCTGGAGTGGGAGGCGGCGGTCGAAGCCGTCATTAGGGACATAACAAGCCCAGTAACGAGTCAACCCAAACCGCCAATTGTCCAAATAGTTATATACGAATCATCTGTGTAGATAAGCATATAAGATTTCAATAGAAAATTGGTAATCGTTTGCCGCACTACATTTCGCGATGATGCAACGCAAAAGCTGATGTAATACTATTAAATTAACTACTTATAAATCACGGCAAAGTTAACGCTATAAAAATGTTTGATGCCTTTTTTTACAAAGAAGCAAATAGACGTCTGCATATGTTTGTTACACGCTGTCAAAACTTACTTGAAACGAAATCTTTAAAACTTATGCATTTTGCATAATAATTACGTTTATTGTACTAGTGTACGTGTATGTGTGTTTGTGGAAAAACTAAGAATGAATCGATTTATACAGATTTATCTTTATAATAGATTTCTATGAACTCATTCTGCAAAGCAGTGTATGAGTCTCTCCGACTGTATATGAAATGATTAAATTGATTGAGTCAAAAAGATAAAGGTGTCCATCTTGTGTGTCTGTTTTAAGAGTAATATATAATTCATCGAAATATCATATTATTAAACGGAAAGATATGGCACTGAATAATGTTTCGTTTCGAAAGATGCAAGCTTATAAAATCTATATTCTATATAATCTATATCGTATACCTACTACGAATTAAATTCTCAAAATGAAGGGAAATTATCAGTCTTCCTTTTAGCGCTTAATTCTTATCACGATGCCATGTCTAATTAAGCATACTAATCTTCGTGACAATTTAACATTAAGAGTGCTTATCAGGATATAGTAAAGCCATTTATATAACAGATTTAGTTTCATTTATATTATAGAATATACAAACAAGAAAAAATACGATTCTTACTAAAGATTCTTTTTGACATTAATTACGATTACAAATAAAACAATTTAAAATTCTTTATAATGATTGAGTAAATAATAAATTGTTCAAATTTTATTAATATTATATTGTGACTCAAAAGACATTTTTGTGTTGTGGTAAGATTGTGATGACTAGCTCTTTATAAATGT
>DWAN01002449.1:0-15115 GCA_018230445.1 Heliconius hewitsoni
AGGGAGTGAAGTGTCTAAATATTTGCTTACACTCTTTTTCCATAACAATATTTTTCCCATTTCTAACTTAAGTGTCTTTTGTTTGCGTTCGGCCAAATAACTTTATTGTACATACGTTGCTTGGGGATGTTTAAGAACAATTCTACTTAAAAATTAGTTTAGAACAATTATATAAACAAAAACGTATAAAAATTCTAATATTGTCGGCTTTGATCATGTATTTATAAAATTTATTTATTTCATTTGAGATTAGATACTTTTACATTACAGTAAAATACAAATGGTAAACACGTATAGCTGTCAACATGTATAATAATAATGAGTAGGCGTTCTCTCCTATAGCAAAAGAGAAAGAGTGATATATATCTTCATAGTGCTCGAAGATAATTCAGGGACTCGGCTGAATTATTATGTCCTCCCCGCTCAGACATGATAACAATCCGGCGTTAAATATCGTCACATTGCAGGATGTCTTAAATTCGGCTGAAAACGTAGTGCCTTGACCATGGGTTCTATTATTAAGTAATAATGAGAATATCTACTGTTTAATACTTGTTACTGAGTTGTATAAAAACCCTACCTGTCTACATAAAAACGAACACATATACCTACATATATATAACAAAAATATTGAAATAATATTTTTTGTTATATAATACCTACTCGGACTTAATAATTGCAGGTAAATCTCCAAGTAGTAGGTAAGAGAGGAGCTTAAGTAGAAAAAATTTAATCGCAAGCTTTTAAGCCGTCTATAAAGCGATCAAATTAGACTCAGAGCCAGCCGGCAGCTGGACTTACACTATCTCATAGTCTCCCAGAGACTCATAAGACCAAATTTACTGCCATTACCCGCAAAAGCTTCTCGAAAAAATATGGTGCCGTTTGAGCTAACGTAAGGGCTTAGTGAGTTATGAATGGCACAATGTCGGGGCGAGGGCGGGGTTGTATTGAAAATAATATGAAGTTCTAATTATATAGTAAATAAAATCAAATTACATAGATATTGTGGCAAGTCGTGGCGTGGCGTGGCTTTACATTAGGCGTGGTACAGCGAGTGGAGCTGAATATATATATAGATAAATATCTATACAACAAACCGATATCAATAAAAAAATATCACAAACCAAAAATCTATCAAATACCTATAAATACGTATATCTAGAAAAGGGCACATAAAGAACACTATCTAGCAAGTAGAAATACCGTAATCCACTGACAACTTTAGCACTACCACACCACAGCCACTATTTTAACGTGGACTGCGGAGTAATGTCGAGAGATATGAAACGTTGTAAAATTGAATTTACTTTTGGTTCACTTTGGCTCACACCGAAAGGGGGAGGGGGAGGTTTTGTTCCAAGTGGCCGCATTTGTTCTCCCGGTGTCCGAGTCCTCTTTAATTATGGATAATTTATATTCAGATTAAAGCCAGGTGGGCGGGGCGTGGCGTATACGGCTCTCTATTATACCGTACGTGACTCCAATATGCAGTTATTGGGATTTATGCGAGCTTCGACTGGAATAGTTCGGCACAAGTGTTTATTTGTATTCCGTACCACACTTAGAATGAAAATTATTAATGATATTCGGATAATATATTTTTGTTAAGCGCGGTGTTGAGTTCCGCCACTCATCATGGAATGCTTGGAAAATTCAATGGGTAGTTCAAATTCAATGGAGTTAAAGCTTACGTTCCCTCTGTCTACCTATCTATATACGGTATACAGTGTGAAGATAAAAAAAATGTTGAGATTGTTTTTTAATGGGATTTCGGTTTCACAAAACACTAGATCATCGCCCTTGCCGGCCATAAGGCTTGAAGCGGCAATTTGCATTTTGATTAGCATCGATTTTAATCTTTTTCTTGTGTAATAAATGTCAATTATTTAGTTAGAGCGACGTTAAGTTACGCCATTCAACGCACAATGCCTCCAGAGTTAGGCGAAAAATGAGGAACGGAGTGTCTTAACACCAGGTACATTTAGCCTACCCTGCTGCGTGTAGGAAACACACACACAGCGTAAAGCAGACTTTTTAAATTATTTAGTTTTTTTAAATATTCGTTTTACAATAAATAAATACTTAAATATTATGCAATATGCTTTAATTAAATATAAAGTGTTAAATGAATACAGTAAATTAAATATAATAAATATATATTTATATTAACAAAAAACCCAGTTTTTTCTTAATTAGAAAGGGCAACCAATTTTAAAAGGCCGTGTATTCCAATTTTTTGTTAGATTTTTAGAGATCCTATAAAAAAAAGGTATTCTGTGATCGTATTTCTGAATTTAAAAGCTCGCATGATAATGTAGCCTTCGGGCGAAAATGGCTGAACTAAACTAGGGTGCGCATTAAAATATTTCTAGTAAACCCATAGTTTTCAATTTATTAAGTATTCTGAGGTAAGTAAAGTTGAAAGCGGGCTTGCTTTTCTCTGTGAGGAATGCTACGCAATCTTCTAACGTTTTTAAAATTTTAAGCTTTAAATGGTCAAATTAAAGGCCGTCGTGGCGCGGGATATAAGCGTGTGACTGTAATGCGATAGTTTTGGTTTCGATTCCCACTCAGTGGAAGAATTATTATTTATTAATATTTTCAATTCTTTGCTCTGGTACCATGGCAGAGAGAAGAACAGAGTAATAAGGTTCCCTATGTCTATCTTGTACTCTGTGGGATAAAGCGTGAAGCTGAATTGGTGAAATCGTTTCTAACTACTGACCTAGTTGTTCCTTTTTTAACATTACATCACTTCATGTGGCGTGGCATTTCACACATATCTAGTGCTGTTCTTAAAATATTCATGTAAAATTATATCACAATTATTAATGTCTTTCTAAATTTAATTGGGCCAACATGCCGTACCTCCCAAACAGGTATTAACTTCCACATACACATAATTGCAATGGAATAAAGAAAAAAAAGAAATTAAATTCAGTTTGCTTATACCCATTTTAAGCAAAAATACTACGCTACTACAAAACTACTAAAAAATTCTACTTAATACTAGCACTGGCATGGAGTCAGCCTACTTAAAAAAAATCTTATTTACCACTATAGTATAGTAGTAGTATATACAGAGCATCTAACAGCCTAGTTATTAGGTCACGCAGATTACCTGCTCCAGTTCGGTCGCCTTCGATATAATTAGAGGCGGTAAATATCATGCTTGGAATTCCAAAATCGATATTAATCACGTATAATATAATATGAATTTCCTAGTTGCAGAACAGATTGTAAGCTTTTGTTTTTGGTAGTAGGTACTTTCTGAATAATTTGAAAATATGTTTAAAGGTACTTTATGTATGGATAAATACAATGAAATCTTTGACATAAATTTGACACCAGAGAAGCGTGATGAAGTGTCATTCGATGGCTATTGTATAGCAGGTAGAACTTAGAACCACATAAGTATCAGGGATTTTCATTTAGTTCAAAGCACTAGCGTTTGGATCTTTATTATATTCTTGTTAAAAAAGAATAATAAAGAATCTTGACCGAAAAACGTGAAAAAAGATTTAGATAAATATATTTTTATGTAATTATACTTTCAAACAAAACTGTAAATTACAAAGTAAATTTCCTGTTGTATAATGTCGTACAATAAAGCCAAACAAGTCAACTGACACCCCACTTAACCCATATTCTGCTTAACGCCTCTTGATCCAACCAATCGAAGTTGTAGTGTAAAACTTATGAGATCGAAACGTAGTTTCCAACTCAAAGGCAAAGAGAAAATTTAATTTGAACAATAAACGCAATATACGCACATATATTCGGGTAAATAAAATGTACATATTACATTCCTGTGACAATATATTTACCACAAAATAATATTGTTATATTTATATATAAGCACTTATGTTTAGTATGGAATGCAAAATTCACAAAAAATTTAAATTTTAATTTCTAAAATGTTGATAAATAATAATTCATTCCTCCCGAGTGGGAATCGAACACAACCGCTTGTCCGCTTACAGAGACACGCTTGTGCCACAGAATTTTTTTTATAATTGAAAAATGCAATATTCTAAATAATATAAGATATACATATATGTATAGTAATACCTATATGAAAAACAAAAAGCAAATCATATTTGTGAGAACAAAACTGTAGTTATTAATAAACTAAAATTAGGTAAGCACACTCAAGTTAAGTAACACCATATGCGTGTGTCGTATAAAATCGATAAATTAAGTTAAGCCCCGTGTTACTTAACCGAAGAATTTAATAGAAACACTACAATATAACACAAGTAGGTTACTCACAATCAATGCTGTGAGTGAGTCTCAAGCTCTACAAAGGTTTAAACTCAATTTGCTCCCTTTAACCGTAACATGCTGTAATGTAATTTTGAAGAAATAAACTAGTATTCCTTGTTTATGTGAAAACGATTGAAGACGAAGGAAATATAGGTACATGTGTATTTCTTTAAGTGAGTGAAAGAAATTGTGTTGTTTTTTTTTGGCTTCACGCTGTATCCATGTGTAATGCATACGTATAGCAGGGTAGGAAGAGGGTAGTGCTAAGACACTTCGTTCCGCACGTACCTTCCAATCGAACCTGTACCGCACTAAAACCAGTATTGGATGGCAGTATGAAGTTTTTCATTTAACCAGAAGTCAGAATAGATGATATATTTTGAGGCAAACAAAAACCAAACTTACATTCATAAAATTGCATATATAAAATTCACCCTATATTGTATTTATTCTTTATTACCCGATTGTCTTTGAAAATCACAATATTGAATCCTCATCACCCAAATACTAAATGTCAGCCATACGTACATACCACACTAGAAATTTGATGAATGTATCGGTTATGCCTTATAACACAAGTTACACATCTTGATTGCTGTTTAGACATCTGATTCAACAGGCTCTAACTTTCAATTACAAATGGCACTGTTGCCGAGCGAACAGTGTTTGATACAACCGTACGTAATAACATTTCTATGTTAAACTTAGGTAGCATTGCTTAGGTGTACGGATTAAAGTAATACTTCGTGTAATACTTAAGGGGTTCAAATCTAACATTTATATCTTTGTCTTTCTATTGAATAAAAAAATATTTCGTAATCGCAGGTGACTTTTTTGTGTATAAGATATTACGTTGTCCGGTCGTTTGTTTGTTTTTAAAGTAAATTCATGTTCGAACATCATTGAAAGCCTCCATGTTTTAAATAAAAATATTTTTTTTTTCATTATGAAGAGTCACATCACTATTTTAAGGAGCTGTAATATGCCTATATAAGTTGATCATTCATATATTCGCATATATTGTACATTCACTCATTCGAACACACATTTTGTAATATAAACAAACAAAAATACGAAAACGTGTTAATAGTCAGTTTACTGAGTACGGGTACCAATCTATAAAATACACACATATAGAAACTTTAAGTCTTACGACTTTACACCAGCAAAAACTAGTGTACACAAAACACTAAAATAATAACATTTCCTCAGTGCTTACTTGTTATTATTTAATTAATATCAATATTTAATATTATTTGTAAGCTCAAGCGTAGAACTAATATTGTTGTACTAGTAGTACAATAGTAGTTCTTACGCGATAATGATGACGCGGACAAGTAAAAATTGTTGAATTTGATACAAGAAATAAATTTGTATAGAAGAGTTATTTATTTTAATGATAAGGAGAGAGGGCAAGAAGAAATCTCAGTTAAGTTTTAAGAATACAGTATCGGTGACACTGGAGGAAGGTCAGATAAAAAATATGAGAACTCCCCGAGGATCATGAATGAAGAGATCGATGGCAGTGGACGATGCGAAAGAGGTATGCCGAGACCGTAGCTTTCGTCGCTTCACCGTCCCGTCTGGCTATTCTACTAGGGATGAAGCGTGCAAAAAATAAAGTTAAATTTAAATGAAGATACAAATAGTTCAGAGTTTATTTCGGTTGGCATATTTATTCCTTGCTGATATTTACTCTCCGAGTTTGGCCATGTTTTATTGCTGTGTAAAATGTTATATGCATTTTTAAACAATTCTATTTACTTTTAAGTTCAATAAGATAACTTAAACATCTTTAGCAAATACAAAAGTTAAATTTTAATTAGGTGAAGAAATAATAAAAAAAATATTATTAATAACTGCAAAAATCATCCCTACAAGTATACAAAGGACAAACAAAACGTATGAGGTAAATATATAAAACAATTGAATTCAATAGCTCGAAGGTAATAACTTTATTACTTTCCAAGAAAAACAAACTGAATAGAAAGTGATGTGATGTGAAACATACCTTTCAAGTTATAATAAAATGTTAGAATGGAAGTGAAAACACTGTACTGTTATATTAGACAAGTTATGTCTGGATTTTATACAGAGTTTCGTTAAGACATTTATACGTAATATAAAAGCTAACCCCCCATACTTTTCTTAGCAAAGATAGTCTGTAGACCATTATGATATACATTCCGCGCTTTCCCTCTTTACCGGAGAGAAGAAATTAAAATATGACATATTCCACTCCCCCGAGTGACAATCGAACTTACAACCGTCGCGTTTACAGTCACATCCTTTCAGTTAAAATTTGAATATGTTCAGATATTCATATAACTAAATTAAATTAAATCAAATCACTAATTCAATTTAAACCTACAATTCTAGTAAACGACAACAAACTTGGTCACGCAAAATCCAACTAAAGTAAGCTGAAACAGACACATATTATCACTAATAAACGCCACGAAACAATAAACTCATTAAACACCAGAAGCACTCCATAAATGAACAAACAAACAAACAGCATAACCGAGTGGCTTCGCAATTAACCTCTTAAATCTCTTGCCGTTCCGAGATACACCACAGCGGCAGCAACAGTCGTAATTTCGCTAGAATGTATGAAAGGAGTGTGTCGCCAGCAACTAAATTATGACATAATTATAGCGATTTAATCGTTCTGTAGTCACGGTGGTGCCGTCTTCGTACTTTAATGTAATTATTTACTTTGTTAGCCGATCTGTAGTGGTTTTTGATTTTAATGTCTTTGAGAAGCCGGATGCTAATTTACTTATATTTTAATGATAAGTTGTATTTAAATAATGAGCGGAGTTGAGTTTAGCGGAACTCAACTCGGAAAAAACTCAACAGGTAATGCCTCCAGAATTCGGCGGAAAGTGAGGAACGGAAGTATCTTAATAATAAAGGGATGTCGATATATTTAAATGTATGATGATGTTTGTAATTTATAAATGGCATTAACAAATACAAAGACCAACAATTTTATTCGCAATAAAAACTTATATAGAGTTATTTTCTTTTTATTTAACTTCAAATAATTTACCACCAATTCACAAAATTTAATACCTGAGAAAATAAAACCGAGAGAGAAATAAACCGGATTTTTTTAAATATAATTCTTATACTTTAAAAAGTTTAATGGCGGAACCCAACACCATCATACCTGTGCCCAAATTTTCTATAATTGACTTTAATTTAATTAACTCTAATTTTGTACATACATCAGTCATAGAAATAAAGAAAGAATACACATAACACACAAATACATTTCTAAATAAGCTTCTATAGTAGTTTCATATGTGTTGGTCACTTAGAAAATTGTCGTAGCATTTTCTTCATATCATTCCTTGCAATTTAGGAATGTCGTTATCGGTTACACGTCGTCCGAGATTGGTTTTAACGCTTATTTATTGAAAGGCTGTCTCCTTTGAAATTACTGTAGGGATCACGGTGTCACCAGGGCTTGTTTTATGCGGTCAATGGTCGTTACTTTTATTCAGTGCACTTAAGTGTACTTCCCTTGCGAGGGTCTTGTTTCTTGATATATTGATTTTGTGGAAGTAGCTCTTACGATGAAGCTATTATGGAATGGATGTTTGATTTTAAGTGTGATGGTCGTAGGTTCGATCTCATTCGGGGTTATGTTTATATTCAAATCGTTTCCCCAAAATCTTTATTTATCAAGATTTTTTAATTCCAACAACACGCCATTCCATCTCTAACCTAGCCGAAAAGTGAAGAATAGAGCATCGCTCTGCTTGCCTCGACAAATATCTGTAGATAACCAATCAAATGCCACTTGCACTCGCCCATCGAGAGTTCCGTGCTAAATTCAGGATTGTAGATCAACAGGAATTACAAATTATAAAAATTGACTTACATAAGGCATAGATTTGTAATAGTTATATGTGATTTTTGATTTTTCCTCTATTTGTACTGCAGGTTCTCACGTCTTGCTAAATATCTAGTAATTCTGAGTCAACCGGTAATATAGATTTTACGATTACGCGGCGAAAAAAGTTTGCGGATGTAATCATTTAGTATAAAATTAATTGCAAATATAAAATTGTATTTTTTTTCTATATATATAAATTAAATATCTAAAAAGTAAACCTTTCGGATTTTTATCTTTATTTGTATTGCAAGTTCTCATTTCGTGCCAAATTTCATGACTCCAACGGACCACGGAAAGTACTCATATAGTATAGCGTTATCAAAACCTATAGGTTGTGATAACGCGGCGAATCTCATATAAAATACTAAAATAAGCGAGCATAAGCGCTCGTATATTTTATGTTTTTGATTACGTTGATTTAGAACCCTAAGTATTCGTGTGCTCCAAAGGAACGTAAACTTAAATATTTGATATGAATTTCAACTTGATACCTCCACGCGATTCGCAGATAAATTCGACAGCCGGACGAACCAACAACTAAGTGATCCTATACGGGTTTCTTTTTTTTTTTTTAGAGAAACGGAACTCTGAAAAAACCAGTTCTAGTTAGGGTTACCGATACGATTACGTTTTCTACGCGATGAATCGACGCTGACGAGGCTTCGTCTGATAAGAGTTCATAACTAAGTTACTTGTACACATACGAGAGAAATATGTGATTTGTGATACTAATTTGGCGCTTTGTGTATTCACTTTATGAAATAGGCGTTGCGACTACCGTGCACATAATAAATGATGCCTGCATTATAGAACATAGAAATAAAACATATCCACACTATATGGTAAAAAATATATATCTATATTTTCTTCAAATTTATATTGAGTGTTAATGTTACACCATTCTAATTTAACTATATAAAAACAACAATCTATATAAAATTTAAGTTGAATGAGTTCCCCCAATTAATAAGCAATGCCTCCAGAATCGGGCGGAAAGTGAGGACCAGTGTCTTAACACTAGGCCACCTCTGCCTACCCTGCCTACGCGGGATAGGACGTGAAACTGAAAAAAAAAACATAACAATTTCATACAAAACCTACCTTCAAACACGGTCAGCGTAGCCACAGCGGTCACCGCGTCACCCACTCCGTTCTCGGCGACGCATTCGTAAGTCGCGTCGTCTCGTTGCGCTCGCACTGGTTCGATACGTAGGACCGCCCCATTCGCGTTGGGACCGGCCGCCGAGTCCATGCCTGACACTTGGTACCTTGACTGCATGCCTATGAAAAAAATTAAGCCTATTAACCCTGGTTGTTTCAGTTACGCTTCTATATTAATAATCACGCAAAAATTTTTTGCTTATTTTTGGGTTTATTGTGGGTCAGATGTTATAAAAAATCAATTAATTAACTATGTTTAAAGTCAGTTTACGAATAGTTTTTAATTATACAGATTAATTACAAGTAACACTGTGAAAGTTTAGACCGATCGTGCCACTCTATCGTTTGTTCAGCAGTCTCTCGCTTACACGCTCGGCTCAAGCGGAACGTGACAATGAGTCATGTTTTTCGTGCGTGCAGCCAACGATCATCGATTTATCAGACATTATCATATAAAAAAATATTAAAGACTGAGGAATATAGTAGTTACTATATTTTAATTATACTTATATCTTAAAAATATATATTTATAATATAATTCAGAAAAGATTGACGAAACAGGTAAAGGAATGTAATATTTCAACTTAAATTATTTAAGCAATCAAAATAAACCGTTAAAATATATAACATGAGACTATTGCACGTAATTATAATGGATTTAAACTCAAATATGTTTATGTAGTCATATAACTTTTAATGTAATATAATATAAAAGAAAATATAATATAATAACGGTCTATGTGTCCATGGTGAATGAAACAAACAAAACGCATAAAAAACTTTAGACAAAATAAAATGTGAAAAGAAAATAAAAAAAATCTGTCATTTATTTGTACCGATACACATTTATAAAAATAAAAGTAAAAAAAGAAGCAAAAAGAAAAACTAAAGCAAAAGTATGGTAAAAATGCTCAATATGCTTTTGGGGTCGAAGTGATTCGAGAGCGGGTCGCTGGTATTATTATAATTTTATAATATCATAAATATGAATTTAACATTATCCACGTTCACTGGATAGCCATGAATTTTGTATAGTAAATTTATTGCTTTACGCACTGCCTTTACACGAAGACAGCGTGGACTTCGAAACTCATTTAATACTTCAAATTTATTCAGCAAAATGGGGTTGATCATCATATTTAGTAAAATAACCTACGTACCTAAGTCATTTTTTATAGGTATTTTTATAGTTTGCACATAAGACAGCATTTGAAAAAAAAACAGAATCAATAAATTGTCTGTAATTCAAATAAAAATATATGGAAAATTTTAATTAAAGCTTTACGTGTTTTCTCTCATATAGCATTCGGACACTGACGGAATGTCTTAATACAACCCAGTGTTAAGACATTCCGTTCCCCACTCTCCGCTTCAATTTTATATCTTGTGTGTTGAGTGGTGGAATTCATTGCGCTAAAATAGCAAAGAAATGAAAATAATTCATTACTCCGTGTGGGCATCGAGCTTATAATCGTGTTTGCAATTAGTTCCTGCAACACTCCACTATGGAGAAAAATAAAATATTGATCCTTGGTTGTGGGAAACTTGTAAATCTAAATATTTATTATTTAGATTTACATAAACCAAATAATCAAAATCAAATAAGCTTCACGCTGTATCCCGCAAACAGGAGGGTACGTAGAGAGAACATAGTGTTAAAACACTGCGTTCCCCGCTAGAGTGTAAAATCATTTGGTGTATTGAAACGAATATAATATCATATGAACAGTATAATAACATATATTCAGATTAATTAACTATCTAATTGATTAGCTCCCCTTTGATTATTGCTTAATTGATTAATACTAATGGTTACTATCGCGTACAGTGAAATGATGGTCGTTGAGAGTTTATAGAGAACTATATTTACAACAAACTAATAAATGTAATTGGAAAATATAATGCCAGCTGCTTTCATTTAAATTAATAATATAGATTATATATAACATATTTTGCCCGTCCGAAGATTCGGTTTCGGCCAAAAATCGTAGGTTCTGCCATAGTTTCGGTTTCGGCCAAGATACAGCCGAACATACGGCCAAACCGAAACTAAGCACTTGCTAGGCGTCTCACTCTACTAATTGTTGTGGTCCATGAGTTATAAAGTCAATTTATTAATTCCAAATCATAAAAATAAATTTATTTATAACAAATGCATGCAAATCTTGCGTGGAAAGGTTTTCATAGTTGAGTATCTTCGTCCCAAAAATACCTTAAATTTGATTTTTTACAAGACACATTTTGAAAAATTATCAGATTTGCCAAATTGGCAATTGGCATTCATTTGACACAAAAACTTAAAGCTACTTAACTGAAAAAAATACATAAAATTGCCTATACACAAAAGAATTCTTATTTTATATTATATCTCGAAAATGGTAAAACTACGGACCATGCAGTATAGGGTAAAAATAATTGAATATAACCACCTCCGTCGAGTGTTTTAGTTAGTCTTTAAGTAATTAAACGTCTTTAAATAATTAACTGTTTATTAAAAAGTTTCGGTTTCGGCCAAACCTAAGAGCAAAGCCGAAGGTTCGGTTGCGGTTTCGGCTGAAAACCTTGTTTCGGTCGGACACTAAATATTAGTAATACATGAATTCAGCGAAAAATAGGGCACGGAGCTTCTTTAGGTAGCGAAATACAGCGTGACGCTGAAAAAACATCAGGAATATTGAAATGCGATTGGTGTCGTTCTAAATCTCATAAGTTTAAGTAGTAAATATATATTTTTCTGACGCTTTTTATTTTGTATTAGTAATTTTATATGTAGGTACTTATTTTTAGACAGTATTCATAAAACCATCTCGCATCAGTACAAAATCAATACGAAACGCGGCCTTATTAAGCTAGTTGCCTTAAAATATTTAAAAATAATGACAGCAGTTGAGCCGCTGCAAAGTTTTTATTTTAAGCTGTACATGCTTTTCTATTTTCATTCAGTTGAAATACTGCATTTGGTACAGAATAAAAATTAAACTATAAATGAATCCACAACATTTACGTATTCGTTGAAAAAAAAACGTTGAAACACTAACGTCGTTTTAATTTTATGCAAGTTTCGAACCGATATCAAAAATAGAGTTTTTATTTTTAGATGTAGCTCTAAAAGCTAATAAATAAAACTAATTGACCCGTGAACATTTTACATTTCAATTTAGCTTTACTACATGTTAGTTGTATTAATTTTACGCCAACATCTAACATTCAACATGTGTATTTAAAAGTAAATAATTTAATCTATATAGTTACTATAACATCATTGTTATTGTTAAATATATAAATTTTCAAATGCGGAATCAGCTATATACGGAAAAGACCGCAAAAAATAAAAATCATCACAGTCCCTTTTTTTTTTGCAGTCGTGAACTAAAGGAATACAGTACACCTCCGACCTACCTACTTTGCATGATCTAAGAGAAACGTAAAGATAAATTATAAAAATATAGAACAAACAAAAACCACAGAAAAAGAAATCCTTATCTAACTAAAAAAGGTTCTTCTATCACATTACAATATTTCAACAGTGGGTAATAAACACAATTCAATTATCTAACATCAAAAATCAAATTGGCGCGTGCACTATTTTCCATGAATAATATTTTTTATTCGACATTTATTAAATCTTATAACACCAGATATAATGTCCGCGATTCATTGCGGAGCGTCGTTTGCATTTTCCAACAAGAAATTGTAAAAACGACCACGAGTCGTGGCGCCCCTTTTCCCCGTATAAATAGGATGAATAAAGTTGAAGTTCCACCGTGGAAATAGTAAAAGTTTCTTGGCGCGATACAAACTGGTGTAGGACAGAGCTAAATCGCCACTCGTAGTAAGTGCCACAGAAATGTATTTCAACAGCAAGTGAGAATAATCGTTGTCTTTCTACAATCTCTCCTTTAGAAGATAATGCTTTACACTTGGCTTGCCGTATTGTTCTTTGTTCGGGGATGGCGGACTCACTTGTACGAAACAGATGTGCAATTTTATATAAAATTTTGATATTTTATATGATTTACATGTAATTCCTTCGTAATAACCGTACAAACTAAAATGTTGCGAAATGTGAAGGTATAATTTAATGTAGTGTAGTACAAGGAACTTCAGTTCTAAGTTTGCTATAGGTACATATATCATTCTTTATTTGTTTTTTATAGATTCACGCTATATATCGTTAAAACACTCCGCTCACCACCTTTTAACAAATTTTCGAGACATTGCGTGTTCCGTGGCGGAAATTAACGTCGCATTTTGTTTTGGTATTGAAGCGAAGAATAGAAAAGAATTCATTCTCCGAAGCAGCCGACTCTACAACCTAAATGCTGAAGCAGTGCGCTACAAGGGCCTCGTTAATAATCTTAAATGTTGATATACAAAATTAACAATAAAAATAATAAAACTTAAAGGATGTGTACGAAATTTTAGATATACTCATATTCTATCTGATGACTAAAATTTTCATATGACGAATCTCCATATAATATTATGTACGTTAAGAGTGAGTAGTTTAGTGTTTGCTTTTATTTAATGCTCAAATAGATTCTTCGTTTGATTACACCTTAAAACATCTCTTATATAAAAAAATATATATACAAAAGTTTGCCAGCAAACTATATTTAGATAGTTAATTTGTGTTTAAAATCTAATAAATGGGATCAAATAATGGCGTTCGTTCACACGTCGCGTTGGTTCTGTAACTGGACAATTTCTATTTTTGTTTTCATTCATATGGCGTGAGGTAAAAGGTTTTATCATTAATAGTATTTTCATTTGTACGTACAGTTTACTGGTGACTAAATAATGTTTTAATAAAATTCAATATTAATTAAGGCAGGCGCATTATAAAAGGCTTTTCTTTTGACCCTTTTTTGTCTATCATAATATAAGCCTTTATTTCAGATAATACAGTTTAGTTACGTTACAGTTAAGAGAGAAAAATACATTATTTTAGATCATCTATTTGCTGATAAGAAAAGGCCTCCTTCAAAATCTTCCACGCATCCTTCGAGGTTCTGGTCCATGTGCCTCGAGCAACTGCTTTGATGTCATCCGACCATCTCTTATGTAGGTGTCTTCGTTTTTGCCCTTGTGACTTAATAACCAATGTGTTATAAAGCTTGCTTCATTTTTCTTTGCCTCGAATGGTGTGGCTTGTCCATTTCCACTTAAGTTTTTTGCCAGTAACAGAAACATCTTTTGTTTGTACCTATAGAGTTTTTTTTTAATCTGTTCTGATTATTTTCTCTTCAGTATACTTCATAGCATTCTGGCAAGTTACTATTTTCCTATCCTGTGCTTTATAGCAAGGGACCATGTTTGAAAGCCATATTGTAAGCAAATATCGAATAGCTTTCTCTTAATTTGTATATCAAAACCATTAGTGATGCGTCTTTCGATTTCCTTAGTCATTAGGTCGTTTAGTGATATAAGTTGTCCCATATAAACGTATTCATTGACATATTGGATAATTGTTTATGAATATTGTAATTTGTTAGTCATTATTTTAGTTTTTTGTGTATTCATAACCATATCTATCATATTAATTAATATATATTTCAAATGTTTATTAAATACACAAAAATATATATATATAAGATACTAAGAAAATTGATAGTACTGTGATAATATAAATATTATGTTTAAACGAAATTTTGCTTAGATCACAGTTTGTGTAAAGTACAGGATGTTAATGAAATTCGCAATTAAAATAAATAAAATAAAAAAAAATAAATAAATTAGCTTCACGCTGTATCCCGCACACTGCAGGGTAGGCAGAGG